>JAUMHH010212747.1:0-12642 GCA_032359455.1 Chlamys rubida | reverse complement strand
ACAAACCAATGACGTAACAATCAATACCTGCTCACAAGAGAAGATAACTCTGCAATACGCAAAGACGGAATACACAACATGTACAATTACTTTTATTTGGAGTATTGTTCATGTTCAATATCATCAGTAAACGATAGAGTACTATTTTACACATACACAAACAACAACCACAACGAATAGCGTATCATATAATGCATTTATGTTCCGGACACAGACATCTTATTATCGGCTGTAATGCACAACATGCACAGGCAATTTAAATTGAATACAAATAATGTATAGAATTAATAATGAAATGAACTAACCCATTGATACCATTTTGAGATTTTTATAAAACCTTTAATTTAAAGGAATATTCATTTTACATCATGTCGGAGCGAGCACCACTCCAATACAATGTGGATTTAAAAACGAACTGATCAATGTAATACCGTACAGATAAATGAAATAAATTGCGGGCATGTTCGAACCAAACATGTTATACTGCATCGCATTTATACAGTCTAAAATTAAATTGCACCACTGACTATCAAATATACTATACAACGTATTTACATAATAAATTAGTATAATGTAATGTATTAACATTTCATCAATATATAAAAAATTAATATTTGACACACAATAACAAAAAACATACTTATACAATGTGATTACGTGTAATGCTTGGTTTAATGCTTAGACCACACTGCACCCTTAGATTAATTATTCTTTTGTTTATAAAAGCTGATTTACACAAAATGGAACATAGGAACATTAGATTTAAGTTAAAAGGTATCATAATTAATTAACAAATTTATTAAAGTATACATTTTATAAAATTAAAACCAAAAACCAAAATATTCATGGAATAAAATATTTATATTTCAAACAGCTACAGGCGTTAGCTCAGATATACACTGTATGTACATGTTCACAGCATTAGGGGCAAATAAAAGATGTCAAGGTGCGCTGTTATGTTGTTCAACAGAAAATGTTTGTTGGTAATTTGTAGTCACAGTCATACGATATCGAGCAATGTCGTTGATACAAGCATTCGCTCTCGACAGATATGGTTTGAGCTAGAGTCAAATAAATTGTCACTAAAATACATATCAAACGCTTCATGGTACATAGTACAAACGATGTTTTTTTTACAAGAATGTGATGTACCGTACATGACTTTGTATGTATTTGTTATGACAACACAATGATATAAGCCGTCCACTTAACACATGAAACAATACTATTATACAATGTACATATTATCATGATACTGTCAGTATAATGTGACCGGGTGGGGTGTCCTGCTGGGTGTCTTCGGACGGCAGTATGTCTAAGTGAGGTAGCACTTTAATAAGGTTGGCATCAGTTCCGCGCTATCACAGGGAGACAAACACGAAAATATCGCAGCCTCCCAAAACTCACACGCATACACTACACGCATGCATCTTGCACACAGGGAAGGCCGTCCCTAAATGACCATAGCTGTTGATAGGACGTTAAACAATACTAAAACAAACCAAACCAAACCAAATAGAACTGATATTATATACAATTATTTTACTTAGATTACTGATAGTATAAAATAATCTTAATCCGATACTTTGAGAAAGATAATGTTTTTTCTGTGAACATTAAGTGAAAAGTCGTCGCGTTATATTGAACTAAATTCGTCGTCCGCTGCTATTTGATATAACTTATAAGAAAAGAAGCTGGAGGGAACACCAGGGCTCGTATTCATGAAACCGTTCTCATGCTCAAGCATGGATTTTCTGTTCAAACCTAATTTTTTTGTTCCGGTTATACATTAATAACAAAATCTTATTTTGTCAATGGGTTGGAAACAAATGGTAGAGACTAAAAGCTGAATGCTGTTTTCAATGTGTACATTTGACTTCTTGATCGTTTGAAATGATTTAAGTGAATTAATAGAAAGTTGGTTAGACCACATAATCCATGCTTGAGCATGAGAACGGTTTCATAAATACGGGCCCTGGTGCTTCGAAAGGTAAGTATTTTCCGCAGCTTTTCGTTAAATAGTTTCTCTTCCATAAGTGCCGTTATGAAACATTTAAAATTGATATCACAGAGTAAAATTCTTGAAAATACTATATTTCTCTGAACATTTTTCATGAGAGGTAGGTAATATTCAGAACGCAAAAGTACAATGATAATATAAACTTTTTTTTCTTCTTGTGCGATCCGTGGACGCAATACCACCAATGAGGTGACAGTTGATACATAAAATCAGACGTGGTCTTAATGACAGGTGGGCGTTCTACAACAGAGCGATAGCTTACTTACAATGGCCATCTACGTCTTGTGAGGTTAACAGGCGAATCAGCAAATACGGTTCAAAGAGTAAACGACAAATGATCCCCGTGTATATTTGCCAAAACTCTAATCAAGAAATAGTGTCAAGTGCAACAGTACCTGTTACATTTAGATACAAACCAGAACTCTATATATTGACAGATTCTCCCAAACACAACTAAGAATGTTAAACTTGTCAATGTTATGATTACACGACACCCAGGAGTCTCGTTTTATTTTAATTGGGCTTTCATGTTTGAACCAAATATGCATTTTTTGTATAATAGAAACGTCATGGTGAACAACAAGCTTAAATGCTTCAGTCAACTATGAACATTTCGATTGAAGACAAGAAGATACAAAATATGTTACAAGAAGCGTTCAACTTTCCAGAATACCTTGTTTGGTCTCCACACGTAGTGCAAACACGCGTACCATTCCAGAATACATAGTTTTGTCTTCAGTTTTAAGTTGGGGTTCATTATATCTATAATTTTGTTTTCGAGTCTCTTTTTGTGTGTGTTTCATTCTTTTTATTTCTATTTATTCAATTATTTTTCCTAAAGATGTATATATCTTTATTTTATATGGTCGACACATCAACAATAAAGGTCAAAAACTACATAAAACTAAATCCCTAATGAAGTTTACGAGATATAGTGTCATACTTCACAAGGTGGTTGTACTAAAAACATACTATGTTTTGAGTTCGGATTCGGGAAATTTCATTCAGTTCTAGAGAAAAAAAATGGTTGTAAATTCAAGTACATAATGTATAACACCAACTGAAATTATCGCATTTTTAAAGTTAATCCTTGTGAAGCATTCGTTCTCTTCTACTGAAACTGCAGTTGATAACCTCTTTCTCAGAGCTAGATCTGAAATTGAAAAACATCTTGAATTATTCAGAAAAACAGAGAATTTGTTATAATTTCCATTTCACATGTTTCCTTATTAAATGTACCATTAGTCTGTGTTTATATATCTAAGTCACATTTCAGAATCTCAGGGGTGAAAATCAAGGAGTTTTTTACGCTGGTAGTTCAAAAGTAAATTAAATACATGTATCACACTCTATAACAAAATTTTGTAATACCCTCCTATATCAAATATAGCAGGGCTATTGCTGTCGGGTTTTAAAACGAAAGTGAGTAGGCTTGATACCAGTATCCAAGTGCCTTTGTGCCATGGCATCATCGATACTCTCTGCTCCCCTAGGATATGTCAAAGAAAAGTCGAAGGTTTGTGGCTTGCTATTTGATTGGATTCAAGTAAAAAGACTAACCATTCACTTAGCTGCCCGCGACATTCGACCTCAAAGCCGGGTAATTTTACGGGAATATTTTGATGTTCGTCAAAGAATTACTAATCTTTCTGTAATACCCACAATGTGGCGCACACTTAGCTTTCAATTTGGATATGGCATATTCGAGAGTTTCAGAGAGCGAAAGTAAGCTTAACCCCTAGAGTACGAGGATGGCGCGATGGTAAAAAATTATGGTAATCATGATTTTAACATTGAATTACTCTAAACATAGATGCTTCTAAACAAATTTATCATTGCTATAACTAATTAACCATCATAGATTAATGTGTTAGCTGCATGTTGTAGTAATCAGCTGAAAGAGAACATCCACAATAACTGCGTAACAAATCATCTTTATGACACGCGTGAAGTATTTGCGCTGTATTCAAAATGAAAGTGAAACAAATTCTTAATAGCTGCGTCCATTAAATAGTATGACACAATGTATCAATAAAAAATTCTTATCTCAACAAAAAGTATAAATCATGGTCAGGATTACGTGGGTATATTTAAAGGGAGTGTTTATTAGCTTAATCTGCCTATAAAGTTTTTGTGACAACATATATAAATGCTAGGCAACATAGGTGTATTGAGTTTACCACAGAGCGATTTGGCACGCGTCCAATATTTGTACGGCCTATATATCTCAGCCTCCTGTGCACATGGTCTCGTTATCGCTTTTGGAAAGCACCATGATCTAAAAATAGAATCCTAACCTTTTCTTACCGCCTGCATATGTCACCGGTATGCATTGGGGCAGAGACGCGTTTGATCTAACCCAGGGGATGAGTATACACTCTTACTACTAACGTGGAAGGAGTCCCAGACATCAGTACATCACGTGCACCAAAGATTGCAGTACTTCCGGCAGACTTCTGTTGTTGACCTTTGGTGACCCCGCCTGTGCGACACGAGACAAATTGATCATGTAAGTATGCTGCGTCGGCCATGTTTGTTTACCTTTGGCAGCTTCAGTGTTGACTCCATTGTATGTCCATGTATACTAGGAGAGAGTGAATATAGCACAGTGGTGGGTAAGTCATTTCACTGATTAATAACCGGGAATAACTTAAAACATTAATCATTATTCATCTCATTATAGGAATTTGTAAACTTTTAATATTTCTGTATTAGTAACTTTCGTTTTCACTTGTGTGTGTATGTTTTGGATGACAAGGTATCCTATTACAGATTACAGGTATTGTTTTAAATGGAATGCAACTTTCGTTCAATTGGAAATTATCTATTACTTGTGTATTAATATAGATTAATTTATCCTAATTAGCGTAGCACAGCAAACTTCGTGCATAAACAAACAGTGCTATTGGAAGTTACCATGTCATCCGTAAAGAGAAGAGATTTGCATGTAACATTCTACAATATAAGTTTATTTATAACGTTAATGCAATAAGGAGTTTGTATGACGGAACGTGAACATGCCATTTACAGGGAGAAGAAATTAGCATATTTATAAAGCTGATGCAATAATATGTAACGGAAAGTGTTTTAACGATGTATATTATGATAATATACCAAATATATTTTATTTCTAGAACTGTCATTTCTATGACACGATTAATGACTTGGTGCTATGTACAGCTAGGTTTACAAAATCATGTTTTATACTTTGTACTTCATATGATTTCGGAATTTTCGGTTTAAGATTTTTTTAAATAAACACGCAATTTCCTAATGTTTTATTGCGATGTAATAATAATATTATGACGTTTCAAATTCAAATGTTCACACCATTGATGGGTAGTTCAAGGTTTATCATCGCGAACCGATGATATTTAAACATTTATGTCAATGGTTTTGAAATATTCATCACTGATTCAAATGTCTTTACCTCAATATGTCATTAATGTTATGAATATTGACAAAGGATAAGTTTGAATCCAAGGACTCACTGAATTTGTTTTAGTTTTAATAATTACTTAAATATCACCGATTAATTATCATTCAAATCATTCGAACGATGATATTGGTCACTTTGGTCCAATTTGCTACTCGTGTTTTACCCAAAAGACCTATATATCGGTAGAGGAGGAAGAAGAAGAAGAAGACGGTGTCGATCGAACTCTAGACATAACATGATATGTAATAGTTCTCTTTCATCGCTGAAAATCGTAGATATGTCTGATTAAATTCGTGACAAAAACGGTTTTTACAAAAAAGAAACCCTATTTAATCGAGATACTTAAGTTCTACCTTCCCTAAGATTATAGTGTGTCATCGCGCATTTAATAGCTAACTTGAAGTTGTGAGTCAAATATTTATTGGTCTGGTATTTGACATGATAGTCATCCTCAATCAATTATATAACAATAATACAAACGTAGATAACACATACTTTCGTTTTGTAATTTCTCGACTTTTTAAATACATTCTTGGCCTATTAATTACCTAATCAAGACCTTGGAACAAAGGAAGAATGGGTAACTAGCCAATTATCCCTGCAACAGAATTTTATTTGCATGTATATGAATACCGATCAAGAATTAATGGTACGGGGCATACGCCTGCTGTCAAATAGAGTGATTTAGATAGATCATCAGAATGTTAATTATGGGGGGAAATGGACATCTTTTTGAAAGCGAAGGAGGAATTAACTCTGGCTGATTAATTTTGTCATTTTAAACTAAAAAAATAAATAAAACATTGAACGGACAAAAAACAACATTTAATGACCGAGATGATTTAGAATATTATATAAGTGACACGCGATTCTAAACAATGTCAATGACTTATTTGTACGTGAGCGCAATATTCTGCTCACAGTGTGGGACAAATAATGCGTCTTATAATTCCACGCATCGCACAAATACTTCGGCCTTTCTAACTGTTCTTGTGAAAGAATATAAAAATCAACAGTACATTGATTTGTTCAAAACAGATTACTAACGGTGAAAAAGTTTACTCAAAAATGTAATTTATATAAGTTTAACTTAAATATTGAAAAGCGATCTTTCTCGTGACTATAAGACTCACACTCAACCGGTGTTCGAACTGCATGTCTTTTTTAAAGATATCGTATTTGTTTCATATATAACATTCATCAGTATGGACTTTTGTAAAGGTGCAAATAGGAACCTGAGGGAAAGCGATATTGTGAATAATGACCTGATGTTTCCAAAAATAGTAACACCAAGTCAATATCATAAGATACGAGGTTGTATGGAAATGATATCATCTAACCTATGCGCATATTGTTAAATAAAGTCAGAAGTAGTTATATCGCTATATTTATCCTTTCCCTGTTCTTCCTTCCCGTGTCTTATCTCATTCTGATGATGTCTGTATTGTATCATTGTTGAGGAGAGGGATCGTATAAGTCGATATAACTCGTGTGTATGTTTGCTTGAAAACTAAATTGAGTAAATGTAATGTATAACTTACTGACGTTTTATAAGCTTTCCCTACCAAACCGTTATAACTGGTTTCCAAAATAAAAACAGCCAAAAACAATCTTTAACAAACCATAGATTGAATGAGTTTCTGTTAAAATAGGTTTTGCGATGACACATTAAATTATCAGTAATAGTACTCATCATTTGTTGTTTCAGACACAACGATGAAAATCACTGTGTAGATAAAAATAGGCCATATCGCGAGATACGCTTATAGATATATTATGATGTAAGGGTGACGTAATTTACATAATGATGAAAAAACATTCCACGAATTTGTTCTCCCAGGGGGTGTTCATTGATACCGGCTACCTCACTTATCACCGTACATGCACGGCAGTACCGCGGCCAGAGCATGTCATAAAGCGGTGAGTCAGAGGCCCCCTAGAACTCGTGCACCTATCACGTGACAGCACACATACACATGTAAGGCAATCAAGCAAGCGCTGGTCGCGTGCATGGTGATCCGGAAACATAAAGAAAGTAAAATACACATTATTTGACATTTAAACAACATTTCGTTATCAAAATCAAATATTATCAAAACGAAAGTTACAAACCGGAAGCATAAACAATATTGAACTTCCGGAACAGTAATGATTAGACATATATACAACAGCTACAAACAAATATCATTGATAACAAAACGAAGTCTATGTGAACTTGTTCTCGCTCGATGTAAAATATCTTTAACAAACATTGCAGTGATCTATTAAAGTTATGGTTTGTCAAACTGTTCTGCCTATTACAAAGAATTAAACTAACGCCTGGATTTTAGTATATACTATATCAGATAATAGCTTTATCATCACCTGACTCGTTCTCTACTTCTGACTAATTAAGTTCGTTCGTTTTCTCACTCTTATGGTACGTTGAATCATTGATAGATATTGTTTTGTCGGTATCCCACCGTTACGAAGACACATCTCAGCAAAAGATTAGTTTTTAATCCCTTTATAGCTGTTTCGTTAATAATAAACCGGAAAAAAAATGAATAGTAAACATTTAAATTTAATGTATAATTATCAACTGCAAGTTTTATTGAAATTACTTATGATAAGTATCGCTGTAAAAGCAATTACAGACGATCATTTCATGACACAACATGTATATATCGTATAAATACAAGATAATTTTCACAATAAGTTACCACATTTATCTACATGAGTATTCGCCCACATGCTGTTAAGATGATAAGAATCGTGTTGCGATTTGTTTACACTGAGCTATTGACTGTAAAATATTCTATAACGCCTCTTACAACACGGACTCCCCTAAATCTGCCAGTGTAAGATTAAGCAACAAATAGCCATATCCTTAAGGAGGTTATGCAATGTTTACCTTGTTAATATTGACTTTTTCATTAAGAATATTAAGCGTTTATCGTAGATTAATCACCTCGCACTTGACGTGTTAGCTTCCTAGCATTAAGTGCATTTGACAAGCTGTATTTGATTATTTTTTTTAACTTTATTCCTTAAGATAAAAATAATGAAATTATCATATATGAAGACCTCCTTGGACTGTTAAATTTTATCAAGGAAGGTTAAGTACAATGAAGTTATACTTCGTCATATTTATTCAGCATGTACTTTCATTTTTGCTATACAGTACGCGCACTCCAATTGTATAAGTAAATACAAGTACAAGATAGATCAATTCAAATTCTGTAACTATTTCAATATGAACACGATCTGTCTAACTCTGCTGGAAGATATCAAACAAACTGACATTTGTCAAGTGGCCAGGTGGAGTAGCCTTACAAACTTATATAAATCTGTCACAGAACATTGGACAATTATTACAAGGTATCAAATTTTCTTTTATATAAAACCTTATTCTTATCAACTTGATGATATTGTGACTATTCCCTCTTTTCGTATTGCAGAGTTATCTGCTCTTGTGAGCAGGTATTGATTGTTACGTCATTGGTTTGTGAGAGTAACGTCATCAATTTTTGAGAAAACGACGTAATTTCCTCACATAAACCAATGACATAACAATCAATACCTGCTCACAAGAGAAGATAACTCTGCAATACGCAAAGACGGAATAATGTATGGAATGGTGTACAATCTACTTATCCGTACCCTATCAGTATACAATGTACACACCTACAGCTCTAGAAAAATGAATGTTGGCCTGCTGGTTCACAATCAATGATCGTATTGGGCGACTAATGAATTATCTCCTACGTAATTAATATTGATCTTTAGTGCCCTCTTCTTTCGAGACATTATGATGACCTGCACTCGTTGTATAGATTGTGATCTGTTGACGTTGTTCTATACCTTCTCGTGTTTCGTTTCCATTGTCTCTCTTAGCACAAATCCAGGGTCAGTTTCGAACGCTCCACTCAACCGACTTGACCAAAAGACTTAAAATCGACTGTGTCGCGATAAGAGATCTTTATATTATATTGCTTGAATTTCCATTGTTTTAAGAACAAAATATATCTGTTTGGAAAGTTTGTTTTTATTGATAGACTCGGGGAAGGAGGATGAGGCCGTGTATCGAGAGTGAAATATCTGTAATATTACTACTTACGTGATAGGAGTCGATGAACTCATCGAAATGTTTTAGAACGTTTCATCACTATGTCAGGGGCGGACTCATGGGTGTTGTCCCAGTTGCCCGGGCAACACCCTTTTTAGTGTCCAAAAATAATCTGGAACAAGGATTTTGAAGATTTTCCTCTATTTCATATGGGATTTCCTTCTGATATCAACCATCCCTTAAACTATGATTTTCTATGGCTTCCCCTTGCCAGCAATTTGAATATTTAAATATGCCTAGGGTGTTTTCCAAACAACGAGTCCACTACTTATACTCTAAACAATAGGGGATTAATCCTCCATTGTCTATATATTAGTAGGGTCTCCACCCGTCAGGACACAGTGGTCAGAACACCGACTTCCGTCAGTGAAATGAAACCCGTATGGGTGGAATCATGTAGGCGATAAACCCATCAACCAACCAACCAACCAACCAACCCGTCAGGACAGTGGTCAAGGCTCACCAGACTGACTCTTGCTTAAATTGAAATAATGCAAATATATCTCCATAAACATTATTACTCTCACACATCACCATTCATTTAGTATACATTCAATAAATAAACTGCAGAATATGGCCACGGTACATATACCTAACAATTGTTTCCAGGTATGATTTCTAAGTAATTATTTCTATTTACATATATAATAAGGGCTGGTATTTTAGACTTTGCAAGCTTTTTGTATAAAAGCCAAATTAAAGTACAGTTAAATTATGTCTGTTATATATAAGCGTATGTTTATTGATCAGTTTATTATATTATGATTTGCTGTTAAATGGTATTGGGAAAATTCCTACCTAACAAACTTGTATTATTTCATAAGAAAGAGACTGTCTTCTTAGACTGCCGATTATAAACACTTGCTTTGTGTTTTTCTATACTGAATTACAGATGGCGAAATAATGCCGTATTTACGATATTCCGCAGTCGTGTGTCGACACGTTTACAGTATAGCTCAGGCTGTCGGTTATAAATCGGGAACATTTAATGTGGCAGATATATTCAGTTTGAAATTAATTCAAAGCAAATGATAGAAAAATGTTGACGGAATGCATCAATGGGAATGTATAAGAAGCATCGCCTTCAAAATCGAATTGTAAATTGTGTTTGCGTACTATAATTTGAAAGACGCATGGTCCTATTTCCCAACGTAAGCAATCGACTGTGTCTTGATAATAGCTCTTTAAATTTTAAACAGCTTGCTGACTCTTTTCTGCTTGAATTTTAATTTATTTAGATTGACTTAATTAAAATCTCTATATTTAGTTAACATCTCAACCGTGATAGATAAGTGTCTTCCCTTCAATGATTTCATTCGAGATATTTCGGTTTTGACGGTCGGACATGCTTTACAAGGGACATTGTTACAAATGAGAGTCAATTGGCTGTGATCTTACCTAGATTGTGTGTCGTTTGCTTCTGGCGGTGGCTGTTGCGAGGACGTTAAGACCGATAAAAAAGGCGGGAAAAAAATTATATTTTGTGATAAAGATACTATACTAGTTCAATGTGTCTGCGACACAATCTTGGATACGCTCTCAGAATACAAACTACCTGGATTTTATCACTTTGAAACATTTATTAGTTTTCCCTCTGCTATCGATACTACCTGAAGCTCGCGTTTACAGATCAAACAGATACTCTAAACTGGCCCTGGTGATTGAAATGTAATTATGTAGAAAACATTTTGTTTATTTGTGACACAGAAACACCGCCTTACTTTCGTAGATTTGATACGAGCTACCTGGGTTTTATTACTACAAAATCTAAGGTAGATGTACAAATATCCCCCCTTTCATTCAGATTACCTGAAAACCGTGATTACAGACTACATGTACATTGATAATCTTAACTGCATTTGATGATCAAGCTGTGGGTGAAATAGACATTTCCGTGGAAGATACATATTCTATGGTTAAGATAAATCTATCCGTCAGTGACTATATCGACTGTGTTATTTACACACGGGTAGAAGCTCCCCTACTAGCTGAATGGTGCGTTGGATTACTAGGTGATTTTTCCCGCTGTTCAAAACTGCTTCCGGGATTTCGTTAAGGTTTAGGTTGAGCGTTTATTGTTGCCTGAGAGATTACCTGGATTTTGTGATAACGAGACAAATAGTCTGGTTTTCCCACTAGAGACATCAGTTGTGCTGTACAGGTACGGTGAGTATTATAGACCAGAAATCTACCTGAATATTTAAGCATGATCAGTATGCGGTGCTGTTTGGGTTTGAAAGGATCGAGACAGGAGAACTTAAATAAAATAGGCATTTTGTTTTATTTGTGAAAACATTAGTTAATTTCATACATTTTCGCTGATTGAACTAAACTGGAGTAAACGGTTTGCCGTTTTGGTGAAATCACCAGGTACATTGTCAATGTGACCTTATTATGTTTTCGGGTTGGGAAGATTAATTATATAAACTTTATATATTTTACAACAATTATGAAACAACTTTTTACAACTTATATTAGATCACCCTTGTTGGCCCGGATGTTGGCGCGCTGGGGTCTTATTGTGGGAGGGAACCGGAGTATCCGGAGAAAACCCGGAGCAGGTGACTCCATACCTTTTCACGTTTGATCGGGGAAGATTAATGATATCATCCAAGTTTGTCTAACATTTATAGGACATACTATCCTATAAGAAACAATATGAGACAAACACAGCATTCGGAAAGTGTCCATTACCTACAGTGTTTATGCTTTAGCTCAATATAATTGTAGTATTGTACATGGTTGCCTGCACGTAGCTTTGTAACATAATTAACCATATGGACTTTTAATAAGTAATCTCTTATCATTGCATGAAATCCGTTCATGTTGTTCTCTATTTCGGTTGGGTCTTCTGTTGGTTAGTAGCTTAATGATATATTAATATTTACTAGTGGGTCATGATATGCCTGGAGTGTATCGGGATATATTACAATACAGAAGGAATATATATCGCAATATATCCCGATAAATTGTCATAGGAAAAAAAGGTGCTCAATTAAAAAAAGAAATTGTTATTAGAATGTTATCAAACTGAATCATATATCATATGGATCACACAGATTTACGCTTAACACT
>JAUMHH010212746.1:0-27721 GCA_032359455.1 Chlamys rubida | reverse complement strand
ATAAATGCCACAAATCTTGATTATGTGATAAAAAGGATCTTACACTCGTTTTCATTTCATACGAAATTTATGAAACTTTAGATCCTATTTATATCAATTTATATCTTATTAAAACATTTTCCCTTAAAATGTATTTATTCATAATTAATTTGGATAAGGAAATCTGAAAAATTGTTCATGGGAATGGCCTTGTATCTATTGGTGTACTAACAGTACCCGATGTTCAACGTAGCCTTGTAGTTCCTGGTGGTCTATCAGTCTTTAAACAATTCTAGTAACGTCATCTTTTGTTATAAACTGTGGTTTATTTGTACTATTCAACATATAAGCACACAAATCATTGGATAGTTGAATGATTGAAATGTATAGGAAATATCTCGGTAAAAGAAGATATTATACCATATTTTTACTACAATCACAATATTCACGCTCACAACTAGGCGAATAAACCATCTAGGAGTAGGCAACTCTGTGCGTGATTTCATTGGTAAATCTTTTTAATATGACGTCCCTTAACTAAATTATTTGCGAGTTTATCTTCCATAGTGACGTCATGGTTCGTAGCAATTGTTTCCCCCAGTCGAACACAGATATAACGTATCGTTCAAGAGAAACACGTGGAGAAAAAGGTATATACAATCGTGATTACAGGTACTGGTCATCACGTTCATCTAAATCGTGTCCTTTATACTATTTGAACATTCACTAACTATCTAAAATAATCATTAAACATGATCATTAACCACCCCCCGTTTGGTAACCTCAATCTATTGAACAGTAATTATGAAGCAGGCTAACCATCTTATATAAATCATAATTGTTGGCCTGGAAGAGGCCTGTAAGACGTCTAAATCAATAATGTTTAACCAAAAGAGACAATGTGATTAGACGAAATAAAACCGCAAATGCCTATGCATAATTCATGATGTTTTTGTTAAAAAGAAAATCAATGGTTTTTAATTAAAATTTAAAGAAAATGTGCACATGGTAAGAGTAATATTCGAAAAAAGATGCATTTTGTTCTGCAAACGCATTTTGGTTTTGTCGTCACTACCCGAGTTCTCGATGTTGGGACGTGACACTACTTGAATTTGTCGATGAAATAGACGACACTTACCATTCCGAAACACCTGGTCTTATTCTCCTGGTATTTTTTCATGATCCTGTATGTAATTCTTTCCTTTGTTCACATTTTGCCATAGTTTTATCGATTTCGAGTTCAAATTATAGTTTGGTTGACATTTTTTGTCTGTCGTGTTACATTGATATTCCATGTCTACGCACAATTCATACTTTTACTTGTAAGTAACAGTAAAACGGTCTGGAAAGGAGATGTTCGTCGTCCCAGCAAGGCTTCTTCTCTCCTTAAAACAACATCATATATATTTCTTCATTTTGCGAGACTTACTCATAGCACAGGCATGTTTGTGTCATGAGTTCCAAATGTAATCATAAATATCTACCATGATGTACATTATTTTGTTTCTCTGTATGGACTTCATAAATCGTCATCTATCATGCAATAAGTCCCCTCCCATACAACTTCTTTCGCCCCCGTAGTTTGCGGGGGTATCCTGTGTCCTAACAGTTGTTGTGACGGCCAAATAGAACCTTTTGCTGCATTTTCGTTTTGTTTTTCAGTTCCTGGTTTGAATGGGTCAATTAACAGGATGACATTTTGTCCTTGTCTATAGGCGATGTAGTATTTTCATTTTGTTTATTTACAATGTTGTGTTAAATTTTGTGAATTGACAATGTAGAAATTTGTCTTTATCTTTTGACAATGCGTTATTTTGTCTTTAAATATTAACAAAAATTGGTAAAGTATGAAAACGTGGAATTTTATCTTTGTCTATCTGTTGATAATGTGGACTTCTGATTATTTCTATTGACGTTGTATTATTAGTTCCTATAAACGGCGTGATATTTTGTTTGTCACTTGAAGATGTGTCTATTAGATATTGTCTATTGACGATGTGATCCTTTATCTGTTTGTATTTGATATATGTTATACAATGAATAATCGGTGATACGATTATGTTGCATTCGACTTTTATGTAACAGATACACTATTTGTTAATGACTTTTATCAGCTTCGAATGAATTATAAATTTCAACTTTGTTCTGAATACAATCAGTATTTGAAAGCTTAATGTGCAAGCTATGGAAAACGTATGTCACCTTTTGTCATGCGAAGAGTGCAAATGACCAGTTTATCGACTGCAACCAATTTAGAAATTCACAAAGTGCCGAGTTAGTAAAATCAATTGTCAGACAGTATGGAGACATTTCGTCCAAAAAAGCACAGTGCAGCATGTTTTCTTTATATATATACGTACTTAAAACTTTTTGTTGGAAATTTCTAAAACAAATCGATATTTGAATTTTTGGCAAATATGCTCATTTTCAACGGTTCTGCATCAACCAGGAATGTGTACACACCGCGAAAAAATACTGCATATCATATTTTATCGGATCACTTTATAAGTCTTACAGGTTGCCTTGTCGTTACTACCTCGGTTCTTGTTTTGACGACCTGACATTGCTTGCATTTGACCTAGATTTACAAGTGTGACGATGAAGCAGAAGACGTGTCCCCTTCCGGAACGCCTGTTCGTGTTATCTTTGTATTTTTTTAAAGGTCTCCATGTTATTCTTTCCTCTGTCCGTAAGTTTTTTTTGCTCAGCTCTCAAGTGAAAGTACAACAAACAAACGTATTTATTCGAATGATTTTTTATGCAAAATGATATTTTGTTAAATTACACAGATGAAATTGGACAACAACATAAATAACCCTAGATGCTATATGGCTCCTCTATCCTTGATGGAATGACATTCGCTTAAATACCTGTAAAGAAAAATAAATAAATACAATTTCTCTTCCATTTAAACATGTTTGTTAATGACAAAGATTTATTCTCATTCAATATATATATAAATATAATAAAAAACAGATTATGAAATTATAAAAGTGTCTTTTGAGTAATTTGGAAATATGGAGTATTACTTCAAAATATGGAGTAATACATTACAAATAGTTAAGGACGGTCTACTGACTTCGAGTTGCCAAAATTTGATTTTTACGATTTGACATTAACTATAACGACTTACGTTTGCCCTTGTGACCTCCTGTGTGAACTCCGTGACCTACATCAATTATTGGGCCACCATGTACAACACCATGATCAATTGGTCCGGGTAAGACTTCCACGTGACCGGGTCCTATATCAAAACCAGACAATCCTGTGCCCTGAGCAGCAGCATTTGAATTTACATTCACATTAACATTTGTTGTGGCTTTAGCTCCTGCATCTACACCAACTGCTCCATGATCCATGTGTCCATGGCCACCAATATCAATATGTCCTAGGCCGCCACCGAATCCATGATCGAGAGATCCGCCATTGTTGACGAGGTTGATGTTTCCATCTATGTTTCCACCGACAAGAGGTTCGACGAAGGGTCCTCCCAAGTTCTTGTCGATAGGACCAGCATTGTTGAAGTTATCAATGAAACCTCCCCCGTTGTTTCCTTGGTCGAAGATGCCACCGCCGTTGCCGTCGATGAATCCACCATGGTTTTCAAATCCGCCGTTGTGGCCGTGATCAGATGGACCTCCAAGTCCGTCTAATCCGACTCCAAGTCCGTTGTCAATTCCAAATCCGGAATCTATGCCTCCGTTTCCACCTCCGAGACCGTCCAGACCAATACCGTTGTCAATTCCGTTTCCTCCAACAATACCTCCATTGCCACCGTTGTCTACTCCGAAGATGGCAACTAGAAAATACATAAAAAAGCACATAAACAAAGATGAACAATGTGTCTGCAAACTTGGTTACCTCAAAGTTTCTATTTTCAACGTGTTTGTTTTTTAAATAATTTTCGCAAATGTTATGTTACCGCTGCAAATATATCAAACGATTTTGAATCAAATGCCAACATCAATTAGGAAATTGGAACTATATCCTCCTGCTAAACCCATGTGACTATTCTCTTCTTATTGTTTTCTGAAATTAAGTTATGCTGCATCAATCAGCACAGAAATGTGCTTTATAAAACTCTACGTTAGACGTAGAGTTTCATTGTAAAAACTGTTATATGATAAAATCAGAAATGTATGTCAATTAATAATAATGTTATCACACTTTCATTAAAAACTACAAACAGAATTCTTGTATGCAAAATTCCAGATGGAGATCAATAGTCAAAATTTCTAATTAATTTCTGAACTAATATAATTTATTTTAACTTAATATAACGTTATTAATGAAGAGTTCAAAATGTCGATAAATAAGCATTAAAATTAAAAAAAATAGATAAATTAAATACTCAGTTAATTATCATTGTTATCTCTTTCAGTATATTTAATTTATATTTATTTCATTTTTTCCTGTACATAAATGCCACAAAACACTTCTAAGACAAGTGAAATGGAAACAATATGCTAATTAGTATACCTACATTATATACAATCTAAGTACAAAATTAATGGTCGATTATTGTATAAACTGTGTTAATAATTTTTATTTTATTAGTAATTAAGGAATCCATTTTCCGGATTTTTTTTGTAAGTCATGCTTCTCAATATAACATTTTTTTCTTAAAATAATACAGCGTCACTTGTGATGATAAAATTAAAATGCTAAATACGATAGTGCTCGATATTATTCTTGCCATTTGCGCTATTGATTCCAACCATGCATAGCATTGTCCGTCGTTCCAAAAGTCGTAGTTATTCGAGCTACTGATTTAAACCATGACCTTAGTTATACTAGAGAAAAATTACGCTTCCTAAGTACAAGAATTACCTGGTTCCTCAACAAGTTAAATGATACATAAGACGCTATTTTAATGTGACTTGAATATTCAACATATTTAGATGAAGATATTGAACATGCAAGTGCTACACATGTACGCCACGCCAAAATACGACTGGTTACTTTGAACAAGTAGTCAGGAATAGCGAATGCATATTAGTCATCTCTAGTAGCATTAATCATATAAACTCCCAATACTATTCATATATTTATTTGTAAAAAGCATATCATTCCCAACCAGACAAAAGTGTATTACGTATGCAATAGAGCACATCCCACCCATGATTCTAGGCAGGTTTAGTAGAAGCTATATATGATTAAATGTAATGTTTGCTTTTCTAAGTTTAGTAACTCTACTACTACAAATATTACATTGATATGTACAAAATGTATAAATATACATCAAGTAGTGTAGCTATGTTTGTACGTGCGGTCACTACTGACGTACCAGGGTTGTTGAAACCGTCATTACCACCGCCAATATGTCCTTGATGACCCCCGCCTGATGTAACTGTTGACCAAAACACTCGGTTACATTTTGTGTAACAATTCAACCAGAGTGATCCCCCTTTACAGATACACCTCAGGTAGGCGATAAAGACTATTCATTGTAGTGTTGCTTTTTAATATACAATAACTGTCCCAATATAAAAGTATTATCTACATCAGACCTTGAATTCATCATGTATGAAAAACGAAATATGCATTGAATACCTTGCTATATAACTTACCTGTATCGTTTGCTTAGTAAAAATTATCAGTAATTTACAAGTTTTGCTGATTCTAAAAATCCCAAAGCGAAGTCTTAGAATAAAGGGATTGCAAAAATGTTCCGTTTTAAAAACTATTTAAAAAATGTGAAAAGCCCAAATAATGATAAGGAATGTTGAATTTGAATTTTTGAATACCAATTACCATTTGTCAATCAAAAGTAAGAGGCGTTATTTGATCTTAAATACTCGTTAGAGTTAGGAAACTATAAATTCGATTAAAGCAATATATTTAGGTTTGTCAATACAGATAGCAAAACGATAAATGAGAGTATAGAATGGAAGGACCTTACGTCTGTAGTACAATACTGTATGACGTACGCAATTCGGTTTAATTTTCATCAGGATAAAATAACCCACGAGACAAATGAAAAAGACAGAAATGCAGTCGTAAAATTCTTTGAACTGCAAAGATCCAAAGTAAAACATGTCAATTAATTAAATGTATTCTCACCATGGTCAGCGTCATCTACAATGAAATAAGAGAACATAATTAGATTTAATTTAATGACGATATTGATTATTTTTTAATCTAAAGTAAAGTGTTACTTCTTATGTAAAACAAAAAACAGGAACCCATAATACACCTTAAAAGAAAAGCCATTTTAGGATCTTTCTATGAATTGAATATTGTTGGTTTATATGGTACAGATTTGTATTTTCATTACCTTTTATTTCCAGAAAAAACAGCACAAATCAGGTCCGTATGAAGACAATCATAACGGTAAGATATGTTAACAATAGATAAAAATATAAAATTGCCAATACATCCGGACAATTTCTCAAATTCAAGTTTCTAAATACAACATCACGCCTAGCGGAGACTCCAAAACAAAAGGAAAAACATCATGACCCTCAAACACACTTACGAATGAAAAGGTTCCTGCCTCTGTCTCCACGTCCTCCAAATCCGTGTTCTCCGATTCTGACTGTAACCAAAACACCATGATATGAATATCATTACATACAGTTTTAAACAATGCTATTGTAATAGCGACAAAGGAGGTAATTTGAGTTACTTCCCTTGTAGTGCTTATAGCTAAATGCTGCATTTATTGAATACATTTGATAATAGGGAAGTTTATTTTTTTGTATTATTTTTTAATCGCACAAATGTTTTATTATTTAATTATCCTTGTGATAGAAACAAACTTTAGTCAATGAAAAGAATAAGACATACAAATTAAGAGAAATTAAATGCACTTCGTCTGTACTCAAATTATTAGTGTAAATAAGAGTTTTAAACGCTTTGTATGTCTGATATTCAATTTCATAATTAAGAATTCGCGATGGTATTAATGATCTTACCATGATCGGCATCAGCTGTTAAAAAATAAATAAAAAGTATATTAATTAATTTCAATTTAAGTGTTATTCATTGTTCCTATATTAATTAAAATCAAAACACTGTATAAGTATGGGGTGTGTTCTCCCAATTTCATAAATGTGATTCCCATAACAATTCCAGTATGTTAAAATACGTACAAGATGAAAGCATTGTGCTATGAATTTTCTCTATTGAAATGACATCAGATACCACCAAGTGCTACATGTATACAGTGGAATTGTACTTTTTGTGATTCATGTATAGCAATTTAACAAACTGAGCTTCGTCATTTATCCATTAATTCGTGATAAGGTAAACAACTGGCTATTGAAATATCAACAGCTTTATAAAACATTATTAAAAAATCTTATTTATCTTGTATATTTGTACAAACATACCCACGGCATCATCAGAAATACAGTATAAATCTTAATTATATCAGAAACAGACAATTATATATTGCATTGATTTCAAAATAAGATAAAATAATATTCAAAACTTGTTATTATACTCACAGACAATGAGGGTATCTGGAATGAACAATAAAGCAAATATAAAAATATGGATTTAAAAAAAATGTTAGATTAAAGTATTTATATAATGTTATTTGTTCTGTTGTTCATTAAGTTACATTATACCTTCATGCAGAAAAGATACTTGCTTGGCTCCAATTCAATTGACTTAATTCGGACTGTTCATGTGATTATTTATAAGCAATTAATAGCATTTGAAAAAATCATGATTATTTTTGTTTCGCACGATATATCATAAATAAGCAGAAAATATGTATCACTTTATCACTTTTGTGCAAAACAAATATGTTTTTTTATAATCCTGTAAGGAAACTGTTTGGAATATAAAAGTAAATAGGAAAATGGAAAATAATTTCAATACATGAGGAAAGGAGGCATAGTAGCATTTAGATAATATCGGAAGGAAAATAACAATATTTCATATCAAAGTGTATGAATATTGAACAAATCATGCGTCTGAAAAGGGAAAGATTTTTGGAAATGGAAGAGGTTGTATTGTGTTGGGGTTTCCTATGCAGTTGCTTGTAGGTACAGTATATTTGTTTCGTAATTTGGCACAAATTGTGTGTCAAAACATGTACAAATTGATTAAGATTCGACGTTTTTTATGTTGATGTGTATACATGATCTTATGCATGATAAAGGATTGTAGCTAACAAGTACTGTGTACACGATCATTGTGACAATTACGTACCTCTTGGTTCTGGCATGGCACGACCAATACCGATTCCGAAACTTCCATCCCCATGCCCTATTCCAATACCCACACCAGAAGTGTCCATAGCTCCACCTCCTCCTGCTCCTCCCATTGATCCACTGCCGAAACCAACCCCTCCGGCGAGATCATTTCCACCCACTCCGAAACCTGCTCCACCATGCTGTCCGCCCATACCTCCACCGACACTTCCGCCTATGTCGCTCACCCCCATTCCCATACCACCATCCATTCCTCCAACGCCAAATCCGAAATCCATGCCTGGCGCTCCTCCAATATTTGCGCCTAAGTCCATATTTGGGCTATTAAATTGTGGTCCACCAATATCAATGTGTGGACCACCGATGTCAATATTTGGGCCACCTATGTCAATATTTGGGCCACCGATATTAGGGCCACCCATGTTAGGGCCACCAATGTCAGGGCCACCCATGTCCATGTGAGGGCCACCAAAGCCATCATGTGGGCCACCAAAACCACCAGTTAGGCCATCGATGTTTATTTGCGGACCTCCAATCTCAATATTTGGACCACCAATTTCTATCTTATGTCCGTTGCCTGATCCGACTCCAACAGCTTTTCCATCCCCAGCAGTTCCTACTCCGATGCCGCCCAATCCGATTCCTAGTCCTATGTTTATGTCGCCACTGCCGCTGTTTGAACTTTCTGTTTTTACTTTTGTTGAAGAAAGACCTGAACCCAACCAACATCGGTCGTCAGACAAGGCCAATAACTCATCAACCACGAATTGCATATCGTAAAATGTATAGCTTTCGGCAATATAGCATATGCTTGAAAATCTAGGTTTCTTACCATGTGTTCTGTCACACTTATTCCACGATTGCTCCGAAAAAGTAATTTCCGAAAGAGACATGAACATGTATTTACATTTGTTTAACTTAAGCAAAATAGAAAAGTCAATTTCATTAAAAAAAAATCATGCCAACCACATATTATTTGCCATTGTAAGCAATACATTAGTACGATATGTGTGTTGGGTGTATAACATAAGCCGTACATGTTTATTTGTCAACTCAGTAACTGGTAGCATGTTTCAAATATTAATTTTCTTCAATCAAGCTAGTTTCTTTATACCACTTTCTCAATACGTCGCATTATCACCATAATTGCAATCGAAGTATAATAGTAACATTTATAAATACTACAATGTAAGATGAATATCTATCATAAGAAGTCATAAAAAATAGCAATACTATTTAAATACTATTATTTTCAATGAACTAAAATATTAGACACATTTATCGTTATTTCAAAATTGTTAAACTCCTTCACATATGGACTAAGCTTTTTTAATAAATTAAAACTATAATATCAGCCCTGATGATTTATGACGCGTGCGTTCGTGGGATTTCTTCTACGCATTTTCACAAAGTACATTGTGTGCAATTCACGCGCATTTAGTTTCACATGCAATCTATAAGCCACAAGTAAGTATTATAAGTTATACACATATTGTATAGTTATCAGATTAAATATATTATTATTTGAAAAAGAGAATAAACAAGTAAGAAACACTCTTTGAAATGACAAATAATTTAAAATGTTACATTTGTATCCTCAAACTTTATCATGCTTAATATTCAATATCCAAAAACATAAATAAATCTCAAAGTCTAAGTTTGTTTTGAACAAAAACAGGATTGAGACCTAATTTTGCAAAATTTTAAAAACGTCTTTTTTCTTTGACAAGCAATGAGTGCTATTGACTCTAAACCACTGAACGTTTTCTAAGTCAGTAATTTAAAAAAATGATTCAAGTATTACTACAAACCTCTACCATGAATTTCTACAAAGCATGCAACGTGTTGCAATTATACAAACACATTTAAAGGAAAAGTATTCCAGTAAAAAAATATTCTAACGTAAACGCAAATCGATGCTCTTGATAGGATAAAAGTTAATAAATAAGCACTTTTTGTTTATTTTTCATGATAACAGTCATTCGAAAGTATTCATTAAAGCGTAGAAAACTGATTTTCTGTGCTAATTTCTGTATATGTTTTTCGTAAAGTTGACAATGCTGTTCATAATTCAGCCTGTTGTCGCGTCAGAAACCAATTCCTTTGTTTGCCTATTTCGCATTAATGTCGCCTGTAACGATCACATATGATCTATACTTAGGTAACAGTCCCCAGCACCGTACATAAAACCTGACTCATGACAATATACATGTATTTAGTGTTGTAATCAACTGTTAACTGTTAAAGTGCATGTTTCCAGTTATGAATATGTTCCGCATGTACATTTTTTTCCTTTGAATTATATTTCTTATAAATATAATTTCTCCATTTAAAATGTTGTCACCAGCGCTTATACATGTTCTCGAACATCTCGAACACTTTTGAAAACATGTACTGAAAGTTTTTCTTTTAAATATTTGAGATATTATTCACGCGTATAAATATACAAACAAATTGAAACTCTAAACAATGCACCTTTAACAACAAACAGTCAAACAACTTTGTGTCGAATTCGTTTGGACAATGAAAAAAGAGATTAATGGGCAATTAAAATAAATAAAAATATACTCATGGTGTTTGTAACACAAACGAGTCATTGGAAAAGTATTCGACTGCATTACATATTATATAAATATATAATGATATTGATGAATGGAATTAATAAAATTAATTATAAAAGCAAATGTTAAGCTGATGGACAAGGTGCAGCACGTAAAAACCGGTTAACTCTGGTCCAATTCGAAGCTTAAACCATCAGATGAGTGTTGTTTCATCATATTAGTTTGTTATCCAGAATCACTACGGCTAAGATGAAGTGTCCAAGCGGCAATGGGGTTACGTTGATGAAGCAAAGGATGATCCGCTTGAAAGCCAATGAGTGAGTCAGCAAATAGCTGTGGATGATGCGTCCACACAGCGAAGGAGGAAGCGTTCATTTAGCGCAAAATGATGCTTTCATGAAATGATGGATAATACCGCCTTTATATAGACGGTGTATTTGACACAGCAAGGTGAGATGCGTTCATGAAGCAGTAAATGAAGCAGTAAATGATGCAATGCGTACAATAGGTTAGCCACTAGTAAACTGTTGACACATTAGTAAACATGTGTGTGTTAGTTAATAGGATGTTGTGTTGGTGTAAATATAATGTAGGGAATGTTCCACCAAAGTATTAACGTTAAGGTTAACATTAAAAAGGAGATGGCAAGGTTAGAAAAATAGACGATGGAAGTAACGAATAGACATTAAAAACACTCATTAAATGCATGCAGTAAGCGCCGCAAATTAAAAGTATTCAAGATAAAATTGACACGCCTATGCGACAGGAGGGAAAGTGCAATAAATCGGCGTCCTTAGAGACATTAGATTGACAGAGAAATATTTTCAACAAAATGCAAATTTTGATGCTGTGGTCTACTCACCGATTCCATTGTTATTGTTGTTAAAAACTGTTAAAAGAAGGGAAAAATCGTTGTTAAAATAATTAATTAACGAACAGTTTTATAGTATGAGACTACATGTACAAATTTTCGTATCTAACATTATCATGTTTTTAGACTAATTATGAGAAAACATAATATTAGTATACTGAGCATAAAAAAGATTGATATGATAACTCTTTCACCAGTAACATTTTTTGATGTTAAAAATTCATAATATGAAGAAGCTGAATTTCTCCTATGCAACAAGAAACTAATATATTGACGCAATGCGATTTTACGTAGAGAAATGTAATATTATAACGTACCTGGTTCGTCAATAATTGGAGCCATTGGCTGAGGAACTGGAACTGTAATGAAAGATACAACATAAAATATTATCAAATATATAATCAGGAAAGATAACAAGATATATGATTCTGAACGTAATTGCCCCTTAAAAAGGGAGATAATCTTAGTAACTGTTACCTACGCGTGTCATGCAGGAGATAATTGCCGTTACTATTCTGAATAAGATAAGTTAACTGTAGTGAATATTATTTTATGGATTATTTTATACTGGAGCTTTTTCGTCGCAGTTTAATTTTTCGCCCTTTTTCGTCTTCCGTAATGAGAGCAAATTTTATCATTTCAGCGAACATTAGTACGCGGTATAATAAAAAAAGTAATCAGATGTGAATGGCGAAATTAACATTTGGCTAAAATGGATTTCATCGGCATAAGGCGAAAGTATGACTGGGCGAAAGTGTCCTTGTATACAGTACTCCGTATACCGGATAGCATGATACATCATAGGTACTGGCATGTATTACTGCAATAGGCGAAATGCCTTCGTCAAAATAACATCATCTTAATTTTGTATACCACGTGGAAAGCAACTAGATATATAGATATGTATTTGACACAATGTACGCTGGTGTAGATTCACATACAATCTCAATTTTTTTCAGTTTTGAATATGACATAATTTTGTCTCAAAATAAGCTTAAACTGATGGCGGAAAGAAAAGTTGAATATTTCAGTTCTCAAAAAATCGGAGGGTTGGGGGGATGAAGTAAAACGCGACACATATGAAATGTATCTTTAAGAGTGGTTACTTACCCTCAACTGGGACACGAATGGGACTTGCGACTGGGACTTCGACTCTGATGGTCTTAGGAACTAATTTGTTTCTGTAAACTGTCTTGATAACTGGTACTTCCTTTACGTATGGAACTTTCTTTATGTCTGAAACAAAACAATATTCATAAATAAGTTATCAATAATCTATATTATGATCAATGTTAATAAGCCAAATGGTAGATTAAAGTAAAGCTGGAGTATGTTTTACGTTATTATATTTCAATTCCAACTCATGTTGGACTACATGCAACTACAAAATGTAACCCGTTTCATTTGCCAATGAATTTGACCAGATTAACATTGCCTGTGCGTTTGATTTTGCGAAGGGAGATAACTATTGACATGTTTAAACAAAGAAGATGTACCACTTGATGAGATTTTACATTCATTCTATCAACATTGTTGTCTTCAAATAACATGTTAGCTATTATTGACATAATAAATTAGTATGCTATCTGTGAACCAAATACACTGCGAAATTCGGTATATTTGCATTGTCCAAATTCTATTTTAAAAATATGTTTATACTTACATGTTTTAATTACTGGCTTGTATACGGGAACTGTTGAAATTATATAAATGAATGACATTAATATATAGTTACATAAACCAATGACTTTAACTTAACATTTGAAAGATCTCATAACAACATATACTGTAACAGCTGAAATCAAAAAGTAAATGATGTTAATATAAATATCTGAAACGAATGACTTGAACATTGTATTCACTGTATTGCTTGACAGTATTGTTGCCTTTGTTACACTATGGCGTTCGCTTACGTCATTATGACGTCACTGAGACGATGAAGCAACATTTTTAACACAAAAAGTAATATTACAAATCTATTGAAACATAGGTTAGTAAACTCTTAATCGATTTGAACTTTAATAGAAATGGCAAACGACTGCTAATTTCGACAAAGGGACCAGTCGGTCTTGAAACGTTACGACACGTTTCAATACGTACATTGTTTGTGTAAAAAGTAACACTTTAATATCAAATTCCTCCGTAAGTAAAATAAAAACGCTAGGCAATTGCTAGAACAAAACGTGTATGCAACGACGATATTTTAGTACAAGGAAACTAATGTATATAAAATTGCCAAAAATGTATGCAACACCAAGTTCGAAGGCATTCTATTATTGAGAAAGGGCATGGAAATGGATGCCTAACAAAATAAACTTTTTTTTAATGTATGTATAAAAAGGCTAAAGTTGAACATATATCCAGTCTCTAATTATTTTAAGGATACCCGTCTCACTGCCAAATATTCAAATTACACATTAGAAAAAGTTTTCCCGGCATTACTATAACTTGGATAACTTATTTCTGAAAAGAAAAACATACCTTGCAGGTTTAACCAAATGTAATCAACAGTAGTGTTCTGAGTGTAAAACAATTGACAGGACTACAACGGGACTACAACGGGACTACAACGGGATCTGAACTCTAGATTTCAGATTGTTGTATTATCTCTGTTACTCACTAAGGTACCTGGTCAACGGAAGCACTCTGGTTCGGTTGCGATACAGTTACATCCAAATCAAAATAAATGAAAAGTATTTTTATTTAAGGAAAAAAATTTAGTGCAGTGAGACAGGGATCCTTAATTAATTTTAATTTTGCTAATACTTACTTCTCTTATATATCGTCACTAATCACCATGGAAAAAAGCAAACAAAAAATAGTCAATATGTTGAGCGTCTTAAAGATAAATAAATAGCACTGAAACTATTGTTATAGATATATAAATAAAATACATTATTATTATCATTATATATTCTATGAATGTTTGTAAACAAAAAAGATAAAAAATTCAAGCAACACTTTGCTTTTAGATAATTATTCACATCTTAAATAAAGAGAATGGATCTTATTGGTAAAATATTATTAATATATAACTTGACTTTCTTTAATGAATTGTAAAGACTAGTTTATGATTTGAACGTACAGTTTTACTTATATTAATCGGAAAATGCTGTAAAGAGACATTTTAATATTTCCAATATTTTCAATGTATTTTAATGTTTAGAGCGTTTCAGTGTAGTGATGTACTCACTTGGTTTAATTACAGGTACTGAAATTAAATAAATTTAAAAAAAAAATAAAAAATGTAAAAGGTTGTTTTAAAAGTTCGCAGTTAGAATTTATTGATAAATGTATAAATATATTTAAGAATTTCAATTATCTTTCCATCAGTATTCGAATGTTATAGTACGTAAACATGATTTTCAGTATTATCGAAATGGATTATAAAACATGATATTATAAATATCATAATAATTCAGGCTATAACATGAACTTAAGTTGTAATTATATTTTCTTTTGAAAATTGAAATAATTATATTTAGTGTAATTAATATCTATTTTGGGAATGTTAAAAACATGCGTGATAAAAATGTTAAAATTTCTTAGTCGGTTTAGTAAGCAGCTAATGCCAGCAAAAGCTTCTCTTTTTTTGCAATATTGACATTTATTGCAAGGTTAATATAATTACGGTTTATATGAAGCAGACGTCGGTGGGAGTTTTTATTTACTGATTTGTGTACCTATGAAATCTATCATTAACATTATTTGCAAGTTCTGTAGATATACATTCTTTCGCCTTTATGAGTCGTTACAGGATTTGTTGATCTATTTTATATTATTAACTGGTTTGCAGGGATCACAAATCTGTATAATATCTTTAACATTATTACTGTGTTTGAATATCTATTTTTTAACTTTTACCAGTGTAACAGTTTTTTTTATATCTATGCCCTATAATAAATAGTTTCTGAAGTTCCATACTCTATCTTATACGTATATTACATATGATGTTGATATATAGTCTACTAATAATTATTATCTATCTATTCAGCTGACCTGCATGAATCTCATATATATATTTATCATATTTCTACCAATCTTATTCCCACTTATCAATCTTACCACCATTAGTCTTATTAAACATATCCATATATTATTATTATTATCCTAAGAATGATAAATCTATTTCTCTTAACACAATAAATCTTATCACGGTATCTACATCTTGCATTTCTGTATTAGTGTTATCCATATTTATCTTAATTATGTTAGTCTTATTATCAGTATTTAGAAAAATAAAATAAAAAGGAAATTCCAGATGAAGGGAGCAGTAGCCCTAAAGTCGTTATCAGGAATTCAGGACATGGATGATATGTAAGTGCAAGGGGATGGTGTAAGTAAACCTATAACAAAGTGGACAGTCTTGGCAATTACACCAGGGATGACCGGAGATGCATTGTACACAGAAAGGTACAGTACATCGACCATACACATAAAACGGCCCATAGATACAAAGCTAGCCGAGATTTCTGGCATTAACCTGACCCGTTTATTGCCTTGTCAGCAAATGAAATGTCAGTTCCTGTCACATTGCAGATTTTATGTCATATTCGTTGCTAAATATCACACAAGATAAGCTTGGGTGTAAATAGGGTCTCAGGTATAACACATGAGTTTGATATATCTACATACACTGACACCAGGTTTACGGAGGTTAACAATGTTCTTAATACTGTATCCCATTTCAATTTAGATTTAAATTGCAGAATAAAATGTTAGTCAAGATATGAATATGATCATAGCCCTATGAAACATAAAACAAAAATAGAAAAAAAGAGAGAGAGAAAAAAAAATACAATTCAATTCAATTATCCTAGTCTTTCGCTTATACCTTTTATTAAAAAAATAATATTTTTTACTTCCGAACGAGATTTCATTTATCGTTGCGAACCTGTTCTATATAATTAAGTTGGTATTTCTGAGTTGTCTTTTCTTTGGTATAGTCATATTAAAATGAAAAATGATTTATCATACTATCTTAGTTTATGTTACAAATTGCCATCCGTAAATGTTATTCGTCAGCCCTAGGGTAATAAATTTATGATTATGGATAAATTTGCATATAAATTATCTAGATCCATACTGATGCCATGCTCCCTTTAAAGCTTGGATTGACAAAATCAAAAGCAATGTTTAAATTCGGTCACTATTATTGTCTTTTGTAACAAAAACGGAACATGCCACGTACATCTGTGCGTTCTAAATATAATGTTAAGAAGTACTATGAAAGGAAACTCTAAGATTTTAGTAATTTGATTTAAGAAGGCCAACAAACTAAGCAATGATTAAAATATAATCATCAATACTGCATTCAACTGCAATAGTGGATTTGCCACAAAGCAGTTAATTGGTGTCACTACTTCGTAAGTATTCTGAATCATCTACATTATCTAAAATAGAATGGAAAGCATCACCGCGTCTTTGTTAGCATATTTATATAATTATTGTGCATGGTTTGTTCTTAAATATGTGATGAAGTGTAAAGACAAAAAAGATAAGCTTTTGGACGAAAGCCTTACTTTAAAAAAATCAATCAGATTATCTTTATGAAATAACGATTTACTCATCTCTATAAAATGGTTTCAGCTAACATGATTCATTCGTTAAGAAAATGACATAACATAATCTGTTTTCATGAAATAACTGTTTTTGCTTTTCCTGAATAAATTTTGCATATCGAATTTAAATTAAAAGTAATTCCATAACAAGTGACACAAATTCCATTGACCATCGACAGTAAGTAACGTAGGAATCCACTGTATTGCTTGGGCGTTTAGACACGAGACTAAACACAACATTCTCAATATAAGTTTAGTAATGAAAAGAATAATACTTTCTACACACAGAAGCAGCACGTCAAAGCATAATTAAGGCCAAAGCGAAGCACACAGACAGAACAACAGACAAGCATATTAGATTGGGACACGGTTACTTACATGAAGGCAAAACACATTAACAACGCTATTGATATGAGATTAGAAGGAGTTAAACAGGCTGACGTAGAGCCGCGGGTATGGTCAGGTGTCCCACTACAGGGTTCATCTACTTCAACTACAGATAAATGCGCCTACGAGCGACCCAAACGAACCTCTTCTGTAAAGCGGTCTTATTTTTTGGGGAGAGGAATACATTTTCTTACTGCCGTAACGTCTACCATAACTGCCTTTTTAAAAAATCATAAATAATTTTTTAAAAATTAAAAAAGAATACCAAAGATGATATACTTATAGAAAATATTGCAACAGTTCATATAAATTAGATAATAAGATGATGGTTTAATTAAAAAAGTGAGTAAACTTTTCAAAATCTTTCAAATTTCAAAAAAGTATTAATTTTCTTATAAACTTGATTGAAAATATATTCAATAAAGCAATTGAATAAATAAAGTATCACACCATTTTAAAATATAAAAACAGAAACGTTCGTTTTGAATAGTTAGAATTATTGGAAAGGCAGCTTCATAGTTCGTTTGTATTTAAGCGCATGCGCACTACCAACCTCTGATGATATTTTGTATCCGTTGTTGATAAGGCCGATAGTACTTTCTTATTTGTCTGGCATAAGATTCTATGACAAACAATGTAAACAAGTTAAAAGAATATTACCCATTTATGTTCTACACAAATTGGTAATGTTAAATCACACAAAACAGTCAATTAATTAACAAAAAGTAATAAATACTAAATCAATAAAACGTTATTTTCATTAACCGATCTTTTGTCTTTGCTATTCAAATACTACTTGATAATAAATATTTTGGGAAGTACGCCTAAATAAATGATAAATGACTGAAAAAGAGGTTTAGAAAATAGGAACGAAAAAAATGCTTGAAATACAAGCGAAACTAACTTAAAAGAAGAATCACAAGATTGATAACAATTGTAGAGTAACCGATCCTGTATCCTCGAATAACATCTGAAAATCTAACCCCCTCCCACCCCCTCACATGATCATCTCCAGCACACACATACGCACTCATTTGCATTCATACTTAATTAATAATGTTTAGCGTTACTCACTTGAGACCGGAACAACTGAAAACATAAAAAACATCAAAACAATTAGTAAGAAGAACAATAGTACTGTGGTACTAGCATCAGGATATTATCTTTAAATTTGTGCAGTTTATTAATTTTCATATTAATTATATTGTTCTTATCTTAGCAAGTGTCAGCGCATCTGAAAACTCCCTTTTATGCACACCACATTAACTAAAACCTTGTTCTGTGCAGTTACCTTTAAAATTCATACTTGAAACGAAAAAGTATTTCGTTGTGCCTATCATTTATTTGTTCATTTGTGGCTTTTTCTAGTTTTAAAATCCTATTTCGTGGGAAATTAATTTGTAAATAAGGAATAGTTGTTTTTAAGTCTATATCCAACAAAACAAAAACAAAAAAAGAAGTTTTGTGATTAAAGCAATAAAGTTAAAGAAATGTTGTTATTTTTACATTTTTGGTAGTGATATAAAAAAAACATAAATCAAACGGCATAGTTATATGTTTTGTTTTGTTTTGTTTTCTTATCACAACCGAGCAAAAAGACATGTGTAAAGCATATAAAAGCCAAGGGGTGTAATGAGAACAATGGCAACATATCCATGCAAGCTACCTAGACTAAATGTCCGAGTAGCAGAATTTCAATGTCATATTAGCCCGCGGCGTGTGTCAATCAATATACGTAATCAGTAGATATACAGGTAGTAAATTGGTTCTGGTTATAACAGTTGACACTGTGCTGTCAATGGGAATCTGTTTGTCAGCTTATGGCTATTTTATAGCACTGGACTAACATTCCAGGCAGTATTTGTGTGTCCTATCGACTAGATCGTGCCACTGTATGCAGTTTATAGTGTAGTGTAGGTAGGCTTAAGGATCCCTATGCCACTGGAAGCAAAAAAATAGAGAATTCCACTATGGTCTTCCATATATATAATAACCTCCCCTCCATTTCATTAGAGTGTATAGTGACTGTGCCCGACCGGAAAGATCAAATCTTTTAGAACAACAGTTTAACAATTTTGAGGTCCATTGTTCAAATTATTATCTAACCACACTGAATTTTTATACTCAAAACATCGTTGTTTAGTACGATTTTTAGTTCATCTCTTTTATACTTTTCACTAAATACCGCAAGCTATTTCTTTTCAGAAATGATTTATCAGAGCTGTAGTCATGAAGATAAAAGGCTCCCCAGTACATAGTTACAGAATTGGCACAGGTACAGGGATCCTTATATATATATTGTCTCATATGGAACCTCTATATGACGTCATTATATATTACTGTTACTGATACAGCAGACGGCACGTTTCATTTTTATCTGCAAAAATTGTTTTAGATTTTGAAATTATATACACTAAAGGATTAACTATTATAATTACAATAGCTTCTCAGAATTCTTGCATAATACAGTAACTTAAAATGTATGCTTGAGATACTTCTATATAATCATAATTAATATTCATAAAGTTGGGTAGTGACAGTAGAAAGACTTGTGAATACTTACGTTTTTTGTACATCGGGCGCCTAAATACTGAAAGGAAATATAAGTAACATTTAGAATAGAAAACGTACAACTTCCATGCCCAGACGAACATGAAATAAAGTAGACGATATCCATAAATCATAAACTTCCTAAGATAAGAAAAGCATCGTCAATCAAAATCAGATCCATTTTGTTTTTATTATTTAAAATAAAAATACTTCGTGGTTAATTTGAATAGTGAAATACTTTACTTATGATTTGTTTTATGACAAATCACCTCTTGGCATGAAATAACGAATGATTTGCAATTTCGTAATAAAACTTCACAATATTTAAGTTTTAAGAGCTACGAAAACATGTGATACTGTTGTCTTTTTTGTAAGCCTGGCTTGAATTTATGAATTAGCGGTGGTCATGATAGTCAATTATCTTAAAGATGCTACACTAGCTTTCAGCTGCTGGAAGTTTGGTAACTATGATATATTCTAACGTAAAAGGATTTCAGAATATTCGAAACCAAAATCCATTTTTTAAAGTGGGTTTAAGAAAGTTATATACAAAAGGGGATACAAAAGGAACATATTTTGATTATATTTATCATACGGTTAACCTAGCTATGGAGTGCATAGGCTTTACCAAACGTGCGTTCATCTGAAGTCTCAGACTGAACGATATTACAGAGGGAATAATAATGATCTTTATAAACAAGTAACCTTTATATATATATGCTGTTATCTTATAGCACACACTAGAGGAAACATGAGTATGGCTATTATGAAAGGAATGTCTTATAGCATAATAATGTATTTCCATTCAACCTGTATTTAATTAAGGTTTATATGTAGATAATAAACATGTACATTTATATATTGTTCAGTCAAAATGAAAACAGTATATCAAAATTAAACAATGTAAACGTTAAACCTGAGATGATAAATATTTAACTATCAAGTAATATATGGAGTTTACAAGCCATAAACTACTAAATAAGTATGCAGCTAGCAACTAAGCTTTGAAGGTCAAAGGTCTGTAACTACTAACTAGTATACGAAGGTTAAAAGTATGTTACTACCAACTAATCTCTGAATCAATAAGTCTGTTATAACTAATTAATCTGTGAAGTCAAACGTCGGTAACTACCAACTAAAATATATACGGAATGGCAATGTCTTTGTACTGATAACTCTCCTATAAAGATCGCCTGTATATCGACCACTGGCCTATAAAACAGCGTAAATATAAACACCATATGTCTACTTATACAAAATCTCTATAAAACATGTATGAATAAACACCATATTTCCAGCGACTTACGGTCTATAAACAAGATATATATAAACACCAAAGGTCTATAAAACAATATGTATATAGAGATCACCGGCCTATAAAACAACGTAAATATAAAGACCATATGTCTACTAACACGAAAGCTATGTATAAACACCATATATCTAACTACTTACAGTTATAAAACAACGTATATATAAACACCAAAGGTCTATAAAACAATATGTATACAGAGATCAGCGTCCTATAAAACAACATTGATATAAAGACAATAGGTCTATAAACACAAAAACTGTAAACAAATCTATAAACACCAAAGGTCTATAAAACAACATATCTTAATGACGTTATGCCTATACAAATGAATACACAAACCATTTGTCTAAAAAAACAGTTGTATTTTACGCGCATCGCAAGTATCTCACCGCGATATGCATATATAAAGACCATTTATCAATTGAGACTGGCTTTTTTCCCCTGTGGCTTTGTTTAAAGACAAAGGTACTTATTCTGGGGAGAATTGTAAAACTGTTTCCGATGACTGTATTTTTATGAACATAAATGGCGTGTTGTCACGTGTCACGTTTAATTGGTTAATACACACATTAAGGTGTATACGACGATGTGTGCAATGCCGCAGATCATTGCAGAGCATCAGCACGTCTGTGTTGTAATCACGTCATATCAGTCCGGACAAAAAATGTCCGGATTTGGGATTTTTATTATAGTGCAGTCACGAAGTTCCGCACATTAACAGGGCAAATGCCGATAAGTGATCTATGTTCACGTTGTATTTAGTATAAACATACTTTTCTAATCACAGTGCAATTGTGTTTTTTTATAATTATTTACATGATATATATATTAAAGATTTAGTATGCAAACTCATTCATGCTAATGTTATGACGTATTGAACAATAAATGATGAGTCATCACTTTAAGTATAGTTCGTAAATGGGACATTGTATTTTGTCGATATGGTTGATAGGGAATTTTTCGAGATCAGACCTAAAAGATAGTAATAAATAAAAGGTATAACAATGGTTTGTCGATGACAAAGAAATAATAATTAATAATGTGTATGTCGTTAGCCAAATATAATGATATTTTGATTCGTATGTTTAAAAATATACATACTTAAGCAATTCTGTCTGTATATCAGAAATGCCAAGTTTCTATTGCGATTCCAATGGCATAAGCATACACTATATCTAATAAATATATGAAGTAGCATACCATTCGTTCGTTCTTTCAATTTAATATCAGGACTTGTAAGAAAGAGTGTGATACAAATTTATATTTAGAGTTCCATATCTTAATAATGATATTACAAATACTGATTTAAGTATATCTTTGGGATAGTACTTACCTCCATGAGCACTGGCTGTAAAATAAAACAAAATAACGGTTAGTAAAATGACAATATTGTTTCATTTGCTTATCAGTTTAATTTCTATATATCTATTTATTAGTTAGAACACTGTATATATTTTGACTTCCGTGCTGCTAAAGGTTGATGGAAATGACGAAATGAAATAAAATTATTTAGAAATTATCGATTTTACAAATTTTGATTATTATAGTTAAAATAATTTCATAACTAAACAATCATTGGATATATTTCATCTTCGGAACAAAATGATGAATGCATCAAATAGTAATAGTATTACTTACTGTTTTCCAAATAAAAAATAAAACTAAATGACTATAGCTATTAAAGAAGCACTTATTTTTTTATTTTTGTTGTTTATTGTAAATGGTACTTTACAAAATGAAGTATGTTATACTAAGATTATATTTTTTAGCGAAAATAATTTTGAAATATCATTATCTATAAAGAAGATGTACTGTTATGTGTTAATAACAGGCACTTACCAACAGCAAAAGCCAGGATAACGGTTCCAATAATCAGTGACGCCTTCATGGTAATAACAGATATCTCCCGTCTCAAGCGAAATAGGCAAGCACCGGGCAAATCTAGTAGACCTATTACTGACTAGCAGAAACACTATGGGTGAAGGGGCGAGTGTACATTGCATTTTATACAACTCATTAGCATAGTTTAGTATCGGACATGTCAACGCAAGACATTGGTCAGTAAAATGAGGCCCCACAAGGGGATTATTTTAGTTACGCGTTTAATACATACAATGCAAATATTATAGTCTATTGCATATGTTGCAGACATTGTTTTAAATAATTCATTAGCATGAGAAAATGTCTGGATTTTCATTGGTCAGTTTAATGAGGCCAAAAGGGGGAAATTTCTTCAGGTTGTTATGCAGTAGATATATGTATTGATTATTTAACAGAACCGTCAGAACACCCCCCCCCCTCCCCTCCCCCAAAAAATAAAATGTTGTGTAGTGAATGACACCTTAATGTGTTCAACGTTTCAATATTAAATGCTATTTAAGGTCCAAGAAACGATATATAAAATTGTTAAAAAGGTTAACATAATTACATGAGTTCAATGTATTTCTTATATATTTATATTTACAATTAAAGTAGACTGTATCACAAATATCATCTGCATGCAAATCTGTCTTGATAATACCATTTATTCAGAATGAGACATCCTGAAATCTAGAATGTTTACTTCATAAAATTGTTTACAGGATATTAAACAATTAAATTCATACAAATAAGCATGTCAAGAAAAATATCTGAGAAAAACATTATTGTAATCAGCCTTAATGAGCTTGCCTGTTGAAAAAAAAAGTATGACTTAGTTGGCTAAAATACCGGGTTGGAAAGTGTAAAAAACGCGATGTTTAACCAACTTCAAAAATAAGCTTAACATATGCGCTTACCGCCACGAAAATAAGTTGAAATTAAGTGTAAGTCAGCCTCGATAATCATAAAGTTTTAAATGTTCTCAATAATAATGTGGACTTAAACGTGAGTTGGCCTCGATCATTAATACAACTTTCCTTTTAGTGAATATCAGTTATAATGTGAATTTATATGTAGGTTGACCTCGATAATAAGGTCAAGCTTAACTGCACAGTCCTTTAGTTATTATACTCTATACAGGCAATCAACAGGCATATATTTCTGTTAATTGATTTTCCCCTCTGCTTTAAATACAATGACAGTTATAGTTTGTTTAGTTAATAATAAGAGACACTTTAAAAAAATAAGGAAGGCCTCGAAATATGGCTTGATGAAAAGTTGATGATGAAGATGATGAAAATGATGAAAATGATGAGTGTGTAAATTGTAAAAACGTGTGCAAGAGAGTGTAAAAATGAAAATACTTGTTTTGTATCAATATTATGAAGAATCTTTGGAAAAAAAAAATGATAAAAAAAAAAAAAAAAATCTTCGTTACAAGTGAACTGGATTAGAAAAAAAATGATTCCCGACGTTTAATTGAGCTTGTATTGCACACTTGATGCTACTGACATTGAAGTTGAAATCTACAGACGTACTGCATCTTCAATTTTCTTCTTATATTGTAAAGGTTTTGGGGATAGGAGGTGTTAAAATGCGAGCAGCAGATCACTTCTAAAGAAAACCTCCTTTTCTGCATCCCCTTCCGTGTTTATCTTCTTCTACCGCTCAACCCTTGGTGGCATACACAATATACAAATATCGCAACTCTTTCAATGCATAAGTTATTCCTATAGTAGTAAATCTTTGGTAAGCGGCGGAAAATAATCAAAATTAGTACAATGGCAATTAATACATTGCCTACCTTGATTAAAATAAGAATTCCGTTGATTTTTTCTACAATATAATTTGATTGTATTGCGTAGTATCAATATGTCTATTGTAAAATAGGTTGACTGTTATAAGTAGTAAAATAAGATGTGTATTGTAAAAATATGTATAGCGAGAAATAAGTTGAATGTATAGCAACATAATTTATTAATGTTTTAAGATTTTGTAACCAATTTTAGATGGATAACAACTTTATACATTTTAATAATGATGAGTCATGAAAGTTTTACTAATTATATATTGAACTTCATAAAGCTGAATTTTTTATTTTGGAATGAGCTTATCATTATTTGTACATTTCTCTTCGTTTACTCCTGTAGCGTAAAATGAAGGTTTATTGATATGCAACCGACAGTAAATTGCCGACACGGCTGCTTTTCACTGTACTGTTGACTGTAAATTATTCGCGAGCTTTGCCGCGATTGCTCAAATGTGTGATTATGACTCAAGTTTATAGTTAATTTATATTTATATTCATGAAATATTCTTTCCGCCAAATAACGGAAAAAATCTATCGGACAATTGTATTACAATAAGCACAATTCTGATTATTATGGAGAAAGATTAAACAAGTAAGTGAGGATCTCTCTTAATCACGTTCCTTTCTTTTCAATTTTAAATAAAAGTATAATGTAGGCCTTAATAAAATAAAATTTCAGTGTGCTTTAGCTATTTTTGTTTGAGTATTAAACACCAAAAAGAGTCAGTCGGCATTATGACACAGTTTCCACCTGCGATACTTGCTAGCAGTAGTTTATATATTACGTGTGTCCTAATATCTCCTCTGCATTTGACGGCAAGCGTCATGGCCATACCTCAAAGACTACAGAGCTTATAGCAGATTTTTTTGATCGGGACTAAGTTTCATTTTTATACCCCATCAGTTCCCGTTTTGTTTTGTGAGAAGGTTTGCATCACTGTATGGACGCTGTAGTTTCATCTAGTATATAATTACATGGTCTCATATTCAAACATATCTCAATCTAGCCAAACCTGTACATGGATCTTTTTTTTTATTTCACAGTAGAACACAGGACTGTATTTACGTCACAAAAATAATAAGTTTTAAAGGATTACAAGGATCTTTCGTCAAAAAGGAGTAAGGATGACATATTTGCAACAATCGAGAAGAGCATGGTTTTGGTGATTGTCGTTAGAACAATATGCGAGCAAGCAAAACTGGTATATTTTAAATTCTGCTGGAAAAATATATCTTTAATTAATGCTTCATTCGTATTGTATTACATACGTGTATCAGTGTTACAGATTAATGCTTACCAAATTAGCGTTAATAAAGACTTCACAGAATTGAAACAAATATTTAGGTTTTAAGCCGGTCAGGATGACCCATTTTATCCAAGCTGTGATATATATATATCCATATTAAACTAATAAAAAACGCTGCAATAACACGTAAAGAATAGATGTTGCCATATAAATATAACAATAAATGAAGCCAAATTAAGTTAAAGATAATTATAGCCGTATTAGGTTGAGAATAAATGCAGATAAATTATAGTAAAGTTAATTGTAGTCATATTAGTTTCAGAAAAGATGTAGTCATATAAAGTTAAAAATAAATGTTGCTTTATTTCGTTGAGAATAGATGTAGCCTTATTAGATTAGGAATAAACATAGGCATATAAAATTAGGAATAAATGTAGCCATATACAAATAAAAAATATATGTCAGATATATTAAGTTAAAGATAATTAGAGCCATATGAAGTTAAGAGTATAATTTAGCCAAATTCATTTAAGAATAAATTTAATTGCATTAAGTTAAGAATAAATATTGTCATATTCAGTTAGGAATAAACGAGCTTAGTTAAATTTAGAATACACGCAGACATATTAAGTTAATGATAATTGAAGATATATCAAGTTAAGAATAAATGAAGTCATATTTCAGTTAAGGAACGACTTCATATATATTTCTGCAATATTAGTCGCCCTAGTTTATGTTTTGTGAAACTAGGCAAATCTGCATGATCCTTAGATTATGGTTAAGTATATATTTGACACAGTTATCTTAACATTGGTGAATGTCGCCGGTTAGCGAATAAAGGTAAAGAGATAAAGAAAAGCGCTGTGAAGTGCAAGACGGGCAAACGTAACTGTAAGTAACAGGTAAATTAATAGCTGTCGTCTTAATTACGAAGATATTCATAAATAAGTGATACAAAGTGGACAGGATGACGTAACGCCCATGGGATGGACACGAGACAGCTGACATCAATAGCCACAGGTGGACATCTCTGCAAGCTTACGATTATAGAACACTACTGAACATTGCTGACCACTACTGGCCAGTAGCGTTTGGCGGGTTTATATGCACAATGCCAGGCCTTGTCAAGGATTACGCACTTTACCACTTAGATTAGAGCGCGGGACTGACCAGCGGTCACTTCTTGACAAGATTAATTGTTAAAGGTTACTGTCTCAATATTCTCCCATAGTCAACTGTATGCTAGATATGCTAAATTATCTGTTACTGGACTTCCATGTTCTACTGACACATATATGTAGGGAGGTGTTGACATGTTTATTCCGATCACAGTATGCAGTTTTGTTTTAAACATATTTTATTGTAATTTATATACAATGGGAGTTGGGCACAAGTTTTACAACTTATATTAAGCC
>JAUMHH010212735.1:0-12643 GCA_032359455.1 Chlamys rubida | reverse complement strand
CACTGCCGTTTTCCTATATAGAGTAACATCCCCTTAACTTCCTTAAGGATCCCTGTCCCACCGCACTGCCATTTTCCTATATAGAGTAACCTCCCCCTTAACTTCTGTTTGGCCATAACTGTAATACATTTGGGCTCGTAAATTTCTGTTGTCTAGGTAGCCGTATCTGTTTCAGCAATGATATAACAATCTGAATTCCAGGGTTCGAATCCCACAGAATATTTCACTTTCAGAACACGTTTGTTGATTATATTTTTTTTATTTTATCTCCGTTATGTTTCATGGAAGTCTCGCAAGGTATACTTTTCTTTTCAAAAATGATTTATCAAATCTATAATCATACCGGAAAAATAAGTTTTAAATGCATGATTTCATTATTTTACTGTGGTATGGAAATCCTTAACCTCTGAGTGTATTGAAGAGAGTAAAACATTTTATACTTGTTCTCTATCACATAATATCAGACTTATACAAACAATTATTAATTAGTGTTAAGAATTATCAGGAACTTTTGTTGTGATTCTTAAACCATGCATGTCCTTTATCTGTTCTTTGAGTGCCTAAAATCAGAAAACAATAGACCATCATAAATAATCGCAAAACAATAGACCATATCATACATAATCACAAAACAATAGACAATCATAAATAATCACAAAACAATAGACAATCATAAATAATTACAAAACAATATATATAGACAATCATAAATAATTACAAAACAATAGACCACCATAAATAATCACAAAACAATAGACAATCATAAATAATCACAAAACAATAGACCATCATAAATAATCACAAAACAATAGACAATCATACATAATCACAAAACAATAGACCATCATACATAATCACAAAACAATAGACAATCATACATAATCACAAAACAATAGACAATCATAAATAATCACAAAAAAATAGACCACAATAAATAATCAGAGAAGATCTGCCAAAATCCTTTATTCAATTTAAATTTAAATATACATGAATTTCATCGGGGAAAGGGGTTCTTTCATCATTGCGTTTTCAAAGTAATGAATCATAATAAACGATAACATTCTAAGGATACAGCGTGTATATAATTACTCACCTCTGTAACCATTTTATGTTGTGCCACCATTCGCTTCCCTTGGAATGAATCTGCCTCTACCAAGACTTCAAACATGGCTCCACAACCTCCTGTGACAAGGAAATAGTTGTTATTTTGTGTAAACATCATTACCAAGCAGCATGATCATAAGACCTGGATACCAAGCTCCGACACTTAAGAACTAGAGCAAGGTCAAAGAGATCAAGTTCAAAGGTCAAGGCTGCAATAAGTCATGCAACACGCTGTACTCATAGCGGAGCAATTAGCATATGAAGTCATGTGACCCTATCTGCAGTACTGATAAATTATCTAAACACAAATACTTACCAAGTACAAAGAAGTCAAGGTCAAAAAATGTCATGAAATATAGTTTACTTGTCAAGGCACATAATTATGCGAACATAAACAATTTGAGTTGCAGTTGCAGTCCAAAATTGACCTAAAGCAAAACCTTTACAAGCCAAAAGTACAATTGCTACAAATTGTTATGGGGCACAAAATTTCGAGAAAACAAATATGTGCACTACAATACTTGAAATACATTATATCAGGATTTACATCTCATGTTTGAAGAACAAATTCATGATAAGTCAAGAAGCCTTTTTCCAGGCCTTGAGTGTTTTGCTTATATAATTTTATAACAGGCAATGCCTGTTTCAGAATGAATCAATGTTAACCATGGCTTTATACCAAAATAAGCCCAGGGACACTATGAAATGTGGGATCAAAAGTTGGGGCAGGATAACTGATCGGAGAATTAATTTCAGGTTTTTGAAAAGGACAGATGGGCTTATCAAGAGGCATGGGCTTAGTGTATGTAAACCCTGCTTTTATAGTTTAACCATTTGTATGTAAGAGGCGGTGCATTTTTCAGGTAGATTTACATAATGCATGTATCAACAGACATTGTGTCATTGATATTTGCTCAATGCTTGACACAACATTATATGAAGAAGAATATCAGGTGTCAGAGACAAGTATGAACAAGAGGACTAAAAGGCCTGAATCGCTCACCTGGTATTAATTTTACACTAACCTTAAAAGTGGACCAAAATAAAGCTACAGGCAAAACATCAGTATCTTTGACTCTAATTCATTCAAATGAATCCATTAAAAGAATTAAACACATTTGACCCCTGTGACCTTGAAAGTAAAAAAAGGTTGTATTAAAGGTGAACAAACTTTATAGCCCTTCATCCCAGAATGCAACTTGCCAAATATCACCACCCTCGACCTTTTGTTTATTGAGAAGATGGTTTTCAAAGGATTATACACAATTGACCAGATGTAACCTTGAAAGAGTGTAACCTTTCATTCCAGCATGACACTTGCTAAATATCGATCATCATTCTAGCCATCTTTTTACTATAAGACATATTTGACCTCTACCTTCAATATGGGTGAAAGTCATTCATTTGAACAAATTTGGAAGCCCTTTATGCAAGCTGGCTTCTGGCCTAATATCATCACCCTGGACCTTTTGGTAATTCAGAAGAAGTCATTTAGAGATTTCAACATATTTGACCCCTGTGACCTTGAATAAGAGTGAAGGACATTCATTTGAACAAATCAGGTAGCCCTTCATCCCAGCATGTTTCTGGCCAAATATCATCCTCCTGGACCTTTTGTTATTCAGAAGTTGTTTAAAGTTTTTAACATATTTGACCCCTGTGACCTCGATTATGATTTAAGGTCATTCTTTTGAACAAACTTTTCAACCTTTCATCCCAGCATGCTACTGGCTAAATACCATCCAAGCATATTTCTCTATTTAGGAGAAGTCATTCAGTTTTTGACTTATTTGACTCCTGTGTGAAATATGGGTGAAGGTCATTCATTTGAATAAATTTTGTAGCCCTTCAGATGATATCCCAGCAGGTAACTAGCCAAACATCATCACCTTGGTCCTTTTGGTAATTCAGAAGAAGTCGTTTAAAGGTTTTATAAGACAATATACCCCTGTGACCTTGAATATGAGTGAAGGTCATTCATTTGAACAAGCTTGGTAGCCCTTCATTCCAGTATGTTACTAGCCATATCATCAACCTTGGCCTTCTTGTTATTAAGAAGTCGTTTAAAGATTTCAACACATTTGACCCCTAGCCTGTGACCTTGAATATTGGTGAAGGTCATTCATTCGAAAAAGCTTGGTAGCCCTTCATTCCAGTATGTTACTAGCCATATCATTAACCCAGGCCTTCTTGTTATTAAGGAGTCGTTTAAAGATTTCAACACATTTGACCCCTGTGACCTTGAATATGGGTGAAGGTCATTCATTCGAAAAAACTGGGCCTTTACCCATTACAGAAAATAATAACAAAATCATGCCATATTTCTTATTTAATAATCCCAAATGGATATATATATTATTCCAGATATCCCAAATATTCTCACCCGAGATATCTGTGACTTCAACATGAGAGGCAGTGGGAAACTTCTCCTTCAGTATGCAAACTAGCTGCTGTTCTGTTTCTGATGGTGGTGGACTGGCTTCACAATAGGGGCGTAGCCGTCTCCATACAGGAAACTGCAAATGTTGATGAGACAGATTATTAGTATACTTAACAAAAAGTGTTTGTTAATATAGACTTATTTGCTTCCATCATGAAAATGTGAACCATTCAAAATTACAAATGCTACAGTACTTAAGAAATAATCAACAATTTATGCATGTGTTATGACTGAATATTAACAAGAGACAGAAAATGTTTAGGAAAATATTTAACGATGGCCACTAATGTATTTCCCAGAGATGAAGGCTGAGGAAAATAGTCCTAGCTCAAGGCCTTACAAATATGCTATCGCAAATAAAAGCTTTGTGTAATTGTTTCATCATACTAATGTTGGTTCGCAAGCCTGCATAGAAAATTAAAGTACTAGTGGCCAGCAGGATCTGGGGTTAACAATAGTAGCATAGTGTATTCATCTCATCCTGTCAAGCAATAGTATACATGGTTATAGGGTAGGAATCAAACACATATTCCCAATGAACAGAGCCAGACCCTGGAGCCATCTCTTCATACTTAGAACACAGGTACAAGTACAAGTATTGGTTACAGTGTATATGTATATGGTTGGGTCTCTCAAATGATAGTTTTAAATCTTCTGTCGTATTGCATTTTTGTTCAAGAAATGAAATAGAAGCCTAAAGGTAATAGCAGTTCTTAGCAAAGTTAGAGAGAGAAAATATTTGAAAATAAAGGTAGAGAGAATAAAGTATGAGATCCAGCCAGTGCTAATAGGTGACCTCTAATTGTAATACAATATAGCTACCTAACATACTGAAGTCAGTGTATCATGACGCTTATAGAGCTCTTTATAATTTAGACGACTTATGTATAGATTGTCAACATGGGTGGTTTGGTCGAGTGGTTAACACTCCAGCCTTCCACGCAGGCGGCCGGGGTCTGATCCCCCGAAGTCGTCATACGCATCGAATATTCAGAGAAAGAGTTTTCTCCTGCCAACACAACTCGAACAACCCAGGTGGAGTATAAAATCGTCTGGGGTGGATGTTGTGGTATCTGTGCTGTAGCATTCAAGTGAGGTACGTGGCACTATAAATGATGCCGTTGGAAGCACATGCAGTCCTACTACAAACAGAACACAATACATCTCCAGCACACATGCAGGCATGTATATACACACATAGGGAGATATAAGCCAAGGTGGCATAGGACTAGTAGTTAGCGCTTGATAAGGCACTAGCTCCTGCGAATTCCTTAAAATTGAATTGATTAATGTATATATATATGTATTCAATTGTATTGATTGTATAAATTGTAGGTAAATATGTACTGTAAAGTTATTTAGAGTAGCTTATTCTAAGCTAGATAAGGAGCTACATCAAATGATGTGTATTATTATTATTTTATTATTAACTATTGACCCCTATGACCTGAAATGCAGGTACAGTTCATTTTTATGAGGGAACTATAGCACCCCATTCCTGCCTAGTAAAACGTATATGAATCCATACATCTATCAAGATTAGCTCTTGATATAAAGGAGACAGTTTTCACTCATTATAGCCAATTTCAATTGTTCCCAGCTATATTATCCACACCAATGTCACACAAAAATACAAGACGAAAATTTGATAAGGTCAGGAAGGGTCCTGGGTTCAAATCCCTGTCTGGTCGAGCATTGAATACATTTGGTGCCTGTGACCAACCTTTGCTTCAAGTTACTGGGTTAATGTTTGACAAGGTCACTCAGATTCCCAAATCTGGAATGTATATAGCGTTTGTCTTCGGGGGCGCAGACTTAGATAAAGAAAGGAGGTCAGTACAAAATAGTAGATCTGTCGTAGGCGACCAGGAAGCTCAGTTGGTAGAGTGTCTGTCTAGAATTTGGAGGGTCCCAGGATCATTGGTGACCCAGTCTAGCAGTGCATTTCCCTCCTCCTGTTGCACATCCATGATTGGTTCAGATGTGACTTTGAAAGTGGGTCAAGGTCATTTGTATGAGGTCATTGCTATCAGATTCCATCCATGGTATCTGATATGTAAGGGTCAAATATCATGACGGTAGGTCTTTTAGTTATTAAGAAAATCAGTGATAGAGCATGGTAATTTATATATTTATATAAGTTACAATAATAATAGTATCAAATATTCTAAAACCAATCACAGTAATGGAAAACATGACAAGTGGTTACAAAGACGGGTTATAGTAGAGTTGTACTAATTAACAACTGACGTGATACCTGTCTGTTCAGAAAGAATTTACGAAACATCCTGCCCTTTCTCCAAAACTTCACAACATTGTTGATGATCCAATGCGGAAGCGGTCAAATATGGAGTAATCATTTGCAATAAATTAATATGCTAATACACTATTTTTTTTATTAGAATAAGGTTTATTTATTATTCCTATAAAATATATTATTATATTTTCTGAGGCTATTTTGTGATTCAATATGCATAGCTTGCTTTGTTGGAAGCAGTCTATCTAAAACTCTAACAACAATTTCCAATACCTCCCCAACAACATCCGGGATCTTTCAAGATGTCAGCCTTCTGCAACAGAATCGCCGGTAGAGTCCATAGGGCTCTTAAAATTCAAGTAAGGAAACTAATGCATGGTAGCTATGTTTGCTCAAATGTGTTAATGTTAATCATTAGTTCTTCATGGTTAAAAATTAATGAATTGGCATAAAACAGATATATATCACTAAATGACAGCTCACACAGTAGCCTACTTAAGGTTCAAAGTTCACGACGACACAAACTGCAGTAACGAGATGCAAGCAGTGCTGGTTTATTGTCTATAAAATAACTTTCGGACGCAATACAATGAAATTGTGGAAACTGGTACATGCAGCAGTTTTATCACACATCATTGATTATGCTGACATGATCGAAATAATCCTAGTCCCAACAAAGGGAGATAACTGTTCAATGGCTGATGGGTTATATTTTATATACTAGAGAACTGTTCAAAGCTTTGTAAGCTTAACAAGTATCCTTTTTGAACAGGGATTCAGTTATGTTATTATTTCTTGTCTTAAAAATATAGATGACATCCTGAGAATGCAGTTCTAGTGTTGTTTCGACAGAATTCAGTTGAATATTTATTTTATATATATTTTTAATATAAATATATTTGTCTTTTAAGTTAACTTGTGAAGTGATGTACTAGAGCTGCTAGCTTCTGCAACATAGTGCTAAATAAATGGCTATTATTGTTATTATTTATTGGCCTAATGAAGAGTGATTTGAGATGTACACATCTTAAGGATTCCAGAATTGAAATAAGATATATTGTGGCACTCAGAAAACATTTCAGTATCTTCAATGTTTTTATACATTAGTAACAAATCATTTAACTTTCTGACATCCTGTGTTGTTTGACTTGTTTCAAATTATTAGAATGCACGTCAGCTGTCAGTCTCGTCTCCCTACTGTGCTGGTGACCAGGGCAAGCTGTTTCCCGTGGTCAGGACTCCCATGCTACCAGAAGGCTCATTTAAAGGAAAGACAGTTTTCATAACAGGAGGAGGTACTGGTCTGGGAAAAGGAATGACAACAATGCTGGCTCGACTCGGAGCACAAGTTGTTATCACCAGTAGGTAAGTCACCGTATTGAAACCCCGTCATTCTCTTTTTAACAGCATGAAAGCTTGAATAAGATTGATAACCCCAAATATTTTACTCCTCTTTTTAAAGTTATGGTCACTCATGGGTTTTGCTGCATATATCCTATCAATAGCTCAAGTAATAATTTTAAAGGGAGTAACTTCAAACTTTATTTAAGAAAGTTTATTACCTTAAAAGCTCATACAAGTTTGATAACACCATAATGTAACTCAATTAAAAAAGAGGTATTCCTTTTGGTTCCTATAATGCAATACTGCATGTGTGTTATGATGTGCACTCATTCATCAATCTGCTGTTGAAAGATTTCTTATGTTTCCTTCATTCATACAAACAATTGCAACTGATCAATCAACAACAGTCAAACCACTCCATAGTAACCTTGTTAATTATATTCATTTTTTGTATCTGATATGTTAGAGGAAAGTATTTGATTATATGTAAATTTTTGTCTTGATTCTTGCAGAAAAATAGATGTGCTTGAAAAAACAGCAGCTGAAATTTCCAAGGAAACTGGAAGTAAGGTAACAGACTCATTGTCGTATTTCCAGCAATTGTACTGAGTACTTGACAGTTGTACAGGTTGAAATGTTTGACAGCATATCTAGATTCGGTTTCAACTCTCAGCATAAGGGAACTTCCATCAGACCTCATAGCAAGATGTGAAAATAGGGATACCTTGTTTGTAGATATTGTTTTTGAAGCTCTTTAATTGGTAAAATTGTAGCTTGACCGTAAAGTCACCATGCAGTCAGCACTTTTTTCATTCTCATTCATAACTGCAGAGGTTTTCAAATATTGTATCTTTCCTACCCACATGTTATATTATTTTTAGGAAAATCAACTGAAAACAAAAAAAATACAAGTACTTGAAATGTGAAACAACTGTAAACAATATATCAGGACCAGTCATGTTATTAGTGTTGATGCTAAAGTGTTTCGATTATTGTGTAGTGTTACTGGATATTTAAATGTTAGTATGTAATTATGTTGTTTTAGGTACTTGCTGTGGCTGCTGACGTGAGGAAGCCAGAGACCATAGAAAAGGCAGTTGACCAGTGTGTGGCCGAGTTTGGACTACCACATGTTGTTATAAACAATGCTGCTGGAAATTTTATATCACCATCAGAGAGACTTTCTCCCAACGCTTGGAGGACCATCACGGACATTGTACTCAATGGCTCTGCCTATGTAACTCTTGACATTGGCAAGCGCCTCATAGCCGCAGGACAGGGTAGGTTCTGGCTGTATCTCTAGTAAGATGTTTTGGCATCAACCTTACATGCACAAAGCTTATATCACAATTTCAAACCTTTGAATTTGAGTGTTAAAATGGATGTTTTTTAGCTTTATTATTACAAGCCTTTTTCTCTACAGGTGCTGCCTTCCTTGCCATAACTACCATATACGCAGACAGTGGATCAGGTTATGTTTCTCCTAGTGCTGCAGCCAAGGCAGGAGTTGAAGCCATGACAAAGTATATATCACCTAATCCAACCACTGTGTTCTCTTCACTTTTGTCAATGCCTTGGGTCTGTTAAAACTTGGTCATAGCATATCCTAGGCTCTGTCACCCATCCTGTCATGATTCAACTTTGAAATTTTACAATAATCTTATAGCATCATTATCCAACAAAGTATAAAATATATGACTACAAAAAACAGTTAATTTTACAGAAAAAGTAATAATATCAATCAAGACACTCCAAGGTTTTAACATTTTGTTAAGCTATTTAGGTGCAGTGATTTTGATCACTCATTTCCTTATTAATAAGTATACTGGACAGAGTAGTTTGTAACTGGTTGACTGTTCCAGGTAAAGCAATTCTTAATTACTGTAATATATGAAAAGAAACATAGATATGTTTAATTGTATAGTAAAAACGATAAAAAAATATATAATTGAAACTTAATTGGTAAAAATGTTAAGGTAGTCAAGGTTGTCAACTACGAAAATTGCTGTAAGTAGTGATTTCGATTGATATATGGTACAAAACCAGAAAATGATATGCATTACAGAAAGAGTTCTATGTCTGACAAAAGTTGTTCCCAAAATACAATTTTAGTTCAAGCACTGTCAATCTTAACAATTATGTGTTATGATTCATAGCAAAAACAAGATCGACAACAGATCTTTATCTCTTCTTTTTTTTAACAGATCTTTAGCATCTGAGTGGGGAAAATATGGCATCAGGTTGAACTGTATCGCCCCAGGACCTATCCAGACAGTGGTAAGTGTGATTGTTAGTACACATAGTGACACCGGGATATCTCGCTAAAAAGATTTTTCACAATTTATTGAATAAGTCAGAACTTTAAAACCAATGCAACCGTGGCTGTTATTCCCATTATTTTGGTAATGCATGTATAGATAATAGCATTAAGTTCAACCCCACATCTTTCTAGATTCAGTTTATATTATAATAAATTATTTAATATCATTGATATTGAAAAGATGCTGTAATTCTTTTGTTGTCTTATGACAGGGTGCATTTAGCCGTCTGGACCCCACTGGTCAGTTTATAGATAATGTAAAGGAAGTGATGCCAGTAGGGCGCCTTGGAGAAGTAGAAGAGATCGCTAACCTGGCTAGCTACCTCGTCAGTGACTATGCTAGCTGGGTAACAGGGGAGGTAACTGAAAATAAATTTCTTTCTGTATGAAAGTGTAACACTTCAATTCAACACTGGTTTTGTGTTAAATTTTCTGTTACTTATCAAGAGTAATTTTTCCTGTAAATGTTTTGAAGCTACCAATTAAAATGTATACTTATTTTATTCTGAATTGTTACGTACAATACAAAGAAGTACTTTCAGTGTTACAGCCTATAGTTTTTAAAACTTTAGCCTATTTAGTATTATTTTTTTTTAGAATAAGTTTGATTGGTAACTTTTCATCTCAATCAACATGTCCGTAGGTTGCTGTCGATGTTTGTATACATTTATCTTTACTGTCACATTTCTGGTTTCAGGTTGTACGGTTCGATGGCGGAGAATTTATCGGTAGAGCAGGATCATTTAATGAACTTCGCCAGGTTACAAACGAACAGTGGGACCTAATGGAGGAAATGATTCGTAACACCAAGGGATCTTAATTGCTACATAGGGCTGAATTTGAATTAAGACAAACGTGATCAACCACTTGGCTTAGATACAGTGGAAAGTTAGAACCAGGTCTTTATTACTCTTTGGATCACTAAGGATCCCTAACACATGGAATATCCTAGTAAATTAGGATCTAGTGTAATCAGCTTAGGTAATGATTACTGAGAGTGGTTTATGGTTTCAAGCGTTTGTGATGACTGAACTTGTCTGAATGTGGCCTTATAACGCTTATAATTGTCAATGTTACTCCATTCTTCAACCTGTATTTCATGTAAACACACTTTATGTAAATAATCAAAATTCCTTATGCAAAATATTCAGATCATTTACATGATAAGCAGATTGACTTGCCATTTTATGACTATTGTCTGACTATAAGTCATAGCTTTACAGTCGGTAACTTCAATATATCTCTAACTAGTAGTGTGTTACCTCCCCTTCCACTGTAGTCGGTAGAGTCCTTGATAGACTATAATCATCAAAATCATCACACTTTTTCACTTGAAATATCTACTCTATGACCTAGTTCCTTTGAGGAACAGGTGTTCTGGAGCAAATAAAAGCAACAATATTTTTTCCCTGCAAGATGTTTACTTTATATTCAGCTTTTTAAAACAAGTTTGTTCTGTATTTTTATGTTTTATTTTTAACATAGAATAACTCTATAGACAATAACACTATTGATTGATTACTCTGTATGTAGATAACTATATAGACAGTTAAATTTATAGATAATTTCTGCCCTGTGTTGAATTTAAATTTTGTTGATCAGCAAAATTGACAACAACAAAAAAAAACCACCAAAAGCAGAAATTTCTGTTCCACTTTACTGAATTTGCCAGTATGTGATTACATCTATAAATACAGCTGACTCAATACATATAGGTTTGTTCAAAGGTTAAATTGTTTGCTTCTTCTCTGTTATTCTGTGATATTGACATGAATAAATTATTTTTTTGTAAAATGATCTCTCTCCTTCTGTTATAATTTCATTCCTAAACATTTTATATACGTGATATTTTCTCATATCTTCTGCTGGTTTATGGCCAGATTTAAAATGTCATGCTTGGAAAACGGTAATTTCACATTATTAAATATAATTATTCACGTTTCAACAACAGGTACTAGCCTCGTCTTCCAATACAACTGCAATAGGTGTATTGACAGACGAGGCTAGTACCTGTGTTTCAACAGTCCAGTTCTTTTTATAGAAAATTATGCTAATAATATTGAATATTTTTTTATCTACAAACCATGCCTGTGTAACACTTCAAAATTCCTTCCCCGTTTTACAATTGTAAAAAGATGGCAATGTGTGACTGGTCAAACTTGTCTCTGCTCAAGGTAATTTTGCCTGAAGATTCATATGTTCTTCATACTATACTGTGAAAAGTAATTTGGATAGCCATGTGTTTTTCTCTTTTATAATTTGCATGTTCCTGTTACATGACTTTAATGATTAAAAGATTAAAATGGGGTATTTTTGCACATAAAATAGGAGGGAATGCTCATAATATGTATTCAATTATTACAGTATTTTTTGTTGTTCGGAAAATCTCCAATGAACAATTTTATGCCCCCCCCCCCACTCTTCAAACAACCGAACCTATTTGACCTATTTGAAATCACCAAAATATTTCTAGGGTATGTATGTCCTCTCTGTCTTCCAAAGAATTTCATAATATATTTCAGATGAAATAAGAAATCATTTTTATACAGAAATAAAGCACATTTCTTTGGCTCATGGCCATTTCTCTGTAATAGTTGAAGCCTGATAGAGTCCATTTGTTCTAGATACTGCAGTTCAAGAGTAATACGGATAGCCCTGTATTTTATTTACTTATTCTGCTCCTTGCAACTTAGATGTTGTTTTAATGATTTAATTAATAGAATTGATGTTCCACACATATCTCATCGAGGGAGGACGTAACGTAATAGGAATATTCGTCTGAAAATCTGCCTGTAATTTGCTGAGAAAGTCTTAAATGTATCGACCAATGAGGGCAAGATTGTCAGCTCTGGTTTTAAATTGTTCAAACATAACATATAGTTCCAGAAAGAAGAAAAACAAATCTAAAAGTTGTTCCATATATTTCAATATGTCGGACACCTGGTAGGGGTAATTGCGGTTTTTGTGTCGCCTGCGAAAAGCTGGTGACACATAGGTATTGCTATGTCGGCGGCGTCCGCACAGAGGTTTTCGTGCGATAACTCGAGTTTCCTTGGGCCGGTCAAACTCAAACTTCATGCAGTGCTTCCTTACCAAAAGTACTTGCTTGGGATTGCTTTTCAGGTCCGAAGGTCAAAGGTCAAGGTCACTGTTACTATAAATAGAAAATCTGTTTTCG
>JAUMHH010212724.1:0-12644 GCA_032359455.1 Chlamys rubida | reverse complement strand
TATAAGTACTGGACTCCTTGTTTGGGCAACACCCTTAGGCATATATAGATATTCAAACTGCTGGCAAGGGGAAGCCACAGAAAATCATAGTTCAAGGGATGGTTCATATTAGAAGGAAATCCCTTATGAAACAGAGGAAAATCTTCAAAAACCTACGTCCAGATTATTTTTGGACACATAAAAAAGGGTGTTGCCCGGGCAACTGGGACAACACCCCTGGGTCCGCCACAGAGTCTGTCCGATTTTTGTCTGTAACACGATACATACAGTAATTTTAACTAAATGCTGGATTTGGGGAAAATAATTTGATTATCTAAGAGATACATGTAAGAATATTTTGAAAATGGAAAATATAAGTATTGAACTGCTTTCAACTGAAATCAGTTCAATGATTAATTTGCCGTACATCAACTGGACAGTATAAGCAATTCGTGATTTTATTATCTAAATGCTATGCAGTATAAGTTTTCGATACTGACTAACACGTAGGCTGCACATATTTTTTTCCATTTCATTTGAAGATTTTTCGTGTAAGAAAACAAAGATTTCGCATTTGAATCTCATTGGGAAAAGTGTCTATCTTAACAGCTTTTTTTAAAATTATTTCAAAGTTTGTCAAACCCACTTTTAAATTGGATCTCAGATCGACGTCCCAGTAAATGACATTGAAGAAATCATTCAAGTTTGTACCTGGTGTTTTAACATTTATTATCATTATGATACGAAATTCAAGGTAAAGGGAATAATCAAGTTTAACTACAATAATATCATTTTAACCATTGTAAAAATTGTTTAAACCCTTTTTATAAGAAGTGTTCCATAAAAATCAAACGTTGCAATGCATTTTACAGAATTGCAGTTGTTCAAAATTTAAACGTTTGAAAATGAAAAATAAAATCTTAAACATATTATATTTATATAATATAACAAATATTAATCGAAATCCGGACCTTAGTATTACAAATCCTACGCTTGATCAACTTTGTAATTTAGGAATAATAACTCCAAAAGATAAAAAAAAAAATGTCTAATTTATGGGCCGCAACCCCCAAGTTTAAACATATTTTATTGTACAAAGATACAAAAGGATTGGACAACAAGTTATTTCGCAAACCCCCGGCATGAACAATTTTGTGCGCATCAATCAACAATTTCCCTGTTAGTTATGCTTCAGAAACATAACATATTTGTGTGGATTTGGTCACTATGATCTCAAATAAAACGTGTCAATAACGAAGCATTGAGTTACGGAATATGAGCATACACAGACAAACCTATAAGCCTTATTCATTACGTAAAAAAAGACCAACCCCGCCAAATTGGGTTACCCCATTTGCATTTTTGGATTAAGCCCCAGATTTGATAAGCAATAGAAAATATTGGCCCTTCCCAGGTTTTATCGGGCTATGGTATTTGTAACGGAGAGAAAACTTTCATTTGTCATGAAATGTACAGTTAGTTTTCTAACACATTATATCGGTGTTATGTCAAAACTGGAAATAAGAAGGTGTGTTTCACATTTCGACAAATTTGCACCTTAAATTTTCGGGTGAAATAACACAGAGTGTGCGTGTGGGTATATATATATGCCTGTCGCTTGTAACTTTGTATTAAATATTCATGAAAAAACGCCATTTAAGTCCGATTTTATCGCTCGTTTTCATAATTAACTTCTATATAAGTCAAACACAGTGCTGTGTGTATAATCTTGTGGTTTTTTTGGAACTGTCCTCTCACGGGGACCACGCGATTTCTTGCAGCTAAAGCCAATGAAAGCGGTCCGATGATTTAAACACTCTAAATAGGACCACTCGTTGATCATGTAAAAGTTTAACGTGACGTGTGTTCATTATATAACATGTTACTGTTAATATATGGGGAGAATCTCGAACGACTTCCCGTTATTTATATATATAGAGGTTCCTATGTGTGTGTGCTGGTTGGTTTTCATGTTAGCTGGGGTTTTGTATAAGTCACGAGGTTTACCGAATGCATTTTAAAATATATATATAAAGTTTGCTTATATTATGATTTTTTTTAAACTTAAACTAATCATCAAGTCACTCTTTCTTGTTGGTCGGTATGGAAGCGCGAGGGGCCATAATATGTTTTATGAAAGAAAAAAGAAAAAGAAAAAATGAGAGGTAGATAAACGTGATAACAAGGCTAGCTGTCACAATTTGGGGTCCTTCACCTCCATATCGTTCATATCATATCTAGAAGGCCTTAATTCTTGTTTCCGATCGGGAAAAAAAGATTGTATAAAGAAATTGTGACGTTACAATGGACGATGCCAGCGCAAATCGTTGCAACGTGACGTCAGAATTAAAAACACATTGACAAACACCATCATTGTCGATGAGTGGCTATAAATATAATGACACAGTTGATGGACCCGAAACTCTCTGTTCATGCCGTCCCTAAAGACTGGCCAACAAAATTCTGTCCAGTGTGTTACCCACAAGTGGGTAGAACACAGAGCAGGTTATCCAACAAGACAAGAGAGTGTGGAAATCGTCATTCATGACGTCATTTCATCTTTATTTTTTTACACCACGTCGACCAGTTTAAATATAAAAAAAAGGTATGTGATGGTGTTTTTTTTATACAGGAATGATGATACCAAGGAGGTCATATAGAAAAAGAGGTGATGGTTATATACATATCATTATCAATTCTCTTGACTAATAGAATCTTCCCCTACCTTGAGAGTGTGACAGAGAAATCTCTTACCCGATGGATGATATTCTTGATTGTCTTACCCGAGGCTCTGCCGAGGGTAAGACATTCGAGAATATCATGCCGAGGGTTGGAGATTTCTCTGTAACAACCTCAAGGTAAGTGAAGATTGCTTTTCTCCCATCCTGTTTCACCCACAAATCCGCCAACAAGCGGTAATTGCATGAAATGTAAGCGTTGATTGCATATTTTTCCAGTTAGTCCAGAGTTGTTTTCTATGGTCAGCTACTGTTGACGTAACGTCAATACATTGATGACGTGACGTCATACTATTGTTATGACTTAGATCGCGTCATTCTGCACGAGGCTATATCTCCCCTAGGGAGTGACAAGCTGAGCACATGTGAAGGGTTGGAGGAAATAGTATCACTTCAGAGTAGTTTACACATGTATGTACTTGAAAACTTGCAAAAATGGATATATATAATGTTCAATAATCATTGTGACGTCATGCCGCGTGATATTTTATGTCATACTATTAAAAAATTAATAACAACAACACCCACCCATATTATACTTATATTTTGTAAAGCATTATGGAAAAGGCGTTTATAAGTTGCAATAACTTGTGTCCAATCCTTTTGCAATTATATTGCAATAAAATATGTTTAAACTAAAAACACCCACACACATTCAAAATTAAATGAATAAATAAAAAGGCATAAAATAAACTTGAAAAACAAAAACAAAATGGTTAAGAGTAGGGGCTTTTGTACGTCTCTGATATTTCTCTGAAACATCATCCGGGAAGATAAAGTACTTTGAATTGCAAGCCAAGGATAAACTAATTAAAAGACAGACCTTAGCAAAAACAGATTATCACAATTTTCGTTTGAAAATTTCCTATAATAAGTCATGCTTTTTATCAATAATTAGAAATAAGAAGTGTTATATTAAAGCGATGTGCAATTTTCCGGTGTCTGACAAGACAAGAATTGATACCCCCCCCCCGTAAGCTATAGGTCAGCAACGTATTAATTAGGATATATACGTCTCGTAAAATTCGAAGTCTGGCAAAACAAAAGATCAAATACATTGATCAGCCTCTGTTTCTCATGTCTTCACGCAGGTAGGATCCTCAGTCTAGTGCTATCACTAAGCCAATATTTTGGTTCGAATTGTGTATTTTTTATTGTTATTTTTATCTTTAAGTTAATTTTTCATCGGTTTATTTCGAAAAACATTCTCGAGTGAAATAAGAAAATAATAATAAAAAAAAAAATATTGGTTTGTATCCATATTTTCCATTCCACGAAAAGTAAGTCATATGCCTTAATAATATGTTATGTTCTTAGTAAATTTGTGTTATATCACAGACGTTTCTACATTGTACTACAGGCATCATGATATATGTCTCTGGTGAAATGTAGTTTTTTTTATTAAAAATAAAGTGTCATATACAGTATTCTATTCCAATTAATTATTTCTCCTTCAAAAATTAGTAACATTATTTTTTCCGGTTTTATATGTAGTCCAAATAGGTTAACATATATACAAGTGTCTGGGAAGTTTAATTTGTTCGTCGGTGAATTCTGTCCCCTGGTCATGGTATTTATTACTTTACGACCTGTGTTCGTGCAGAGATAAACTATATAGCACATCAGGATACTAAATGTGGACATACTGTTCGTCCGCAAGCTTTTATTAATTTTGATACACGATACGTTAAAAACAAAACAATAACAATCATTGTTTTGAAACATTCAATCAATCAGCTAGAGATCTCCTAGTTCGATTTTTAATATCACAGTAATTGGTTACATTCTGTACAGTACAGCTAAAGAGTGTCAGAAGGTGCAACTTTAAATGCTGTTTACGGTCGCTGTATTCCTTAAGTATCATTTTAATGGTTGAAATACAAAATTACTAGTATGATGAGATAAAATCGAACTACAAAATAAACCCCAAAACACAGAAAATGAGAGAAATTCGGGAAAATGTAAACAGCAGGCTCGTGCATTATCATAATGTGAAAATGACGTCATCACAGACGCCTGCGTATAACCATTTCCCATAATTCTCCATTGATAACTTTGGTCGGCCATGTTGACATCTTCGTAGGAAATTTGCCGATCTATGGGTTAATTAACAGATCCAATACGGGAAGTGGAAACTTTATTTCACTATGTAATGACATTGAAACAACTCAGAAATAATCGGTCTGTGCAACTAAATACTTGGATTCGAGCTGGAAACAAAACGTAGTGCAAACGAGCATTGACATTGTGAAGGAAGTAGGTGAAAATCGCATTTTTGGTTGGTTTCCTTTGGAATCCGTGATACATTGTGGTAAAATTAGGGTTGGTGCCCTTCCGCTTCTAAGTACAGTTAAAGCTCTCAGTATTGATTTTGGTCGGTGATCATTTCACAAAGATGAGGAAACTACAAGGGAGGAGGTAGCAGACGACTGACTAATGTGTTGGTTTGTGAGTCAGTCATGATGTCTGCCGAGGAGAGATTGAAGAGGCTCGGACAGCTGTATGTTGGAGGGGTGCAACAGAGCAATGGCCAAGCCCTCAGCCTTGAGAGTCTCCTCGATGTTCTTATTGTTCTCTACGATGAGTGCTGCAGTTCCACTCTCCGACGAGAGAAGAATATATCTGAGTTTGTCGATTTCGGTGAGTATATAGACAAGTGCCCGTGGCTACAAATTGCAATACACATACCCAATACACAACAGAAGAAAATATGCAGCCAGTCACAAAACTTGTGTCAAATATTGCTCATTTCTGTATTTTTCTTGCATGTTTCTTAAACTGTTCAGTGCTTGTGTAATTTCAATGACCATACAGGAGTTTTGTGTGTCGAAAATTATTACACATTATGCCTGGAGCCTTAATTTTCATATTTGACAGGTGACCTGGTTTGGTAAACCTACCATACTACAATATCATGTTCAGTCTGATAAGATCTTTGTGTTAGGATTGATGTTACATGTCAAACTTTTATTTTATATCCTTATGCAATTTTTCATTATTTTGCTATTTTTTTTGTGGATACATAAAAAAATGGTATCGTACTATCTGCTTCCATATATTTATCTGTATGACTCTACAAACTTTAACATCTCTTACATGTCACCCTAATTAAGTTTTTGACCCGAAAAAGATCAGTAAGAATGATTTATTATAATATTAAAATAATCATGACATGTCATATGCATTCACAGCAAGTGTGCATCGACTATCCTTCATAGAAATTTTGCAACATGCCAGTGTATGTTTAGACCTGAACTACTTATTTAACTACAGACATACATATTATTCTCTTAGGGGAATGGGCCAGGTGAGTGCAGGTGATCAGATAGCTTGATTGGTCAGAGAATTTGTCTTAAGTGTACGGAGGTCCCTGGTTCAAATTCTGATCTGGCCCCTGTTGTGCATTTTCCCCTCTCCTGTTTCAATTGTCAATCCTTTTTTCAAGTACTGTGTGTGCACTCGTCAAGGGAATACCCAAATCTGGGTTGTAAATACAATGTTAGCACTGTGTGTCATAAATTGTGTCCTTTTCAAATTAATAACCAGGTTCCTTGTAATAAGTTCAAACAGAATTATTAAAAAAAAAACCAGGATCCCTTTGAAATTCTATGCTTCCTTATGATATTGGACCTCTTCTAATAGCATGGCAAAGACTTTGGGAAAAGGAAGGGTGTGGTATATAGAAGGATATTGGGCAAGGTGAATGACTGACCAGGTACTGCCAATTGGTGAGAGTGTCCGTCTAGAGTTTGCAAGTCTCAGGTTGAGAACCCAGTCTGGCCTTGTTTCATTTTCCCTATCCTGTTACAATTCTATACCAATTGTACTTCCTATTCTTGTCTGTTATAGAATCATATAATCAATCAGTTAGCTAAAGCATTGATATAGTTATTTACAAATTGTCATAATCTGACAAAAAAAATATATACCCAAATTTCATTTTTCAGAGCAAGTAGTTTTCATTTTTTGTTTACGCTGCAAATTATAACATGGCACAAGCTGAATTAACAAACCAATCATTCGTCTTTACAATCCCTGTACCCACTGCACTACATACAGTTACCTCCCTTCCAAAATACTGAGAAAACATTATTAAGACTTCTGAAATGGTTCAATGTCAAGAGTCACCTGAAACCCATGCCATGATATGGTAATATCTAAACTTGGGTTTGCAATATCTAACATATAACTAAATATGAACACATTTTCCCACAATTGAGTTGTCTCCATCTGAGATTTTCCAGCGCAGCAGAGGTTAGAAGAAATGCAGCACAAAACTGTTCTGTAAGAGAGTTGGACCAGTCTGAAACTTGCTATATATCATACAACACTTGGTTTTTTTGCAAATTCTCACCTGGGCTTGGTAAAATAGTACCCCCATATATAGTACCGTCTGTACAGTTGCTGTACCATGTACCGAACCAAAAGAAAAATACTACGGTACAGCTACAGCTACAGCTATACCGCCTCGAATGAGTTGCAGTTCAAATACGATTCACATCAACACAATGCCACTTCAAATAAGTTCCAGTTGAAACTTATGTTCTGAGACCTTTCATCACTGTAGATTATAATGGACTCATCCAGATAAAAACATGGTTGAGTCTTTAAAGTTACCAATGGGTGAAAGGGTTAAAATCTGGGGGAAAAAATGTTCTTTTGTGAACCGCATTGTTTAGTTACTTTAAATATTGTCATGATAAGTAATGAGTCAAATGTCTTGTATTGATATACATTGAATTTATCATATTTGAGAAAATGTATGACAGCCCTGATTTTAATTTGAAGCTATTGGTGCCAGCCTATTTGAAACAATAAGTTTGACTAGAATGTGTTTTCATTCAAATGACAGGCATATGCTTTTCAAGAATTTCTGCCTTTCATCACTTATTTATCATCAGCTATTAGCTAGTATATAATATATTGCAGTGTCTGAAACATTTAGCCCGACAGTTTTGACCAATTAGATAGATTAAAATTAAGAGCTATGTGTAATATCTTAAGATTATTTAATTGAATTACAAAAACAGTAAAACACATTTTTCAGCCATTCCAACAAAATCTCGATGACGATTTCCCCTGAGTTATTTACATCTCCTTCTAAATGGCCTGTATAAAAAGAGACCTTAGCCAGATACACATGTACAAGATGTATTCCATTAGCCTCAAGCATATGCTTGCTTTCTTTTATATGTGTTCTGAAATTTATTTTCTGGAAGTGTCACCATGTATAAATCAATGGGAACAGCTTTGATATTTACAGTGTACAACTGCATTCTGCCATAGAATGAAGTATAGCCAGCTGTATAAAGTGCCATCCATGTACACTATCCTATACTGACTGCCAAATCCAAAACATTGTATACACACGTTACATAGATTGCAGATTTTTCAGGATAATTTGGAATTGACACTCTTACATTGTGAAAAAAGTGGCAGCTTATTTGCAAATCTTTTTGTTTTTCCTAATCTCTTCGAAAGATTTATGGAACATATTTCATGAATTTTGATAATCATAAGTTATGAAGGTATCTAAACAGTCGCGGAAAGTCGATAAAGTTCCCAACCTGTTTAATAAGCAGTGCTTTTTTGAAATTGGCGTTAAATAAAATGACCTTGACCCACTTTTAAGGTCACAAGAATCAAATGTTGTTCTGAAAACATCTTTGAAAGGATTCTGCAGAACTAATGTGCCTTTGGTCGAGTCATATTTGTTCTGTTGCATATTGGAGAAGGAGACTATTAATTAAATTTAAATATATATTACCTTGACCTACTTGCAATGGTTCATAGTTCAGATGTGTCATAATTTATAAACTAATAGTGACTTGAACAGAAGTATGACTTGCAGATGACTTAAACAGAAGTTTGACTCCCAGTGTTACTTGAACTTGCTTACTTGATAAAAGCAGGGTTGATGTTGTAGAATTTGATTCGCCAAACATCCAGGGCTTGTGCATTTTTATAATGGGCTAGTATTAAAAAGTTTTGACAGTGAAAATATAGGAAGAGATAGTTGAATTCGAAATCTACCTACAGACTCAGGTACTCTAAATATTTAATTGCGTATATATACTCCTGGTGAAGGACTATCAAGTTTGGTTAAATAAATATAACCTTGACCCAATTCTAAGGTCATCATCATGTTAAAAATTGAATACAAAACCAATTCAACTATTTAAGCCCTTATTTCTCATGTTTGAAGATTTTTTTTTTGAAAGGCATGTCAAATGCAGTATCATGTTACATCCGAACATTTGAATAACATTGAGTAGTACAGGATATTTTTAGAGAAAAAAAACCCTGTCACAATCAGTCATTGAATAATTGTAAATAATACCCGGTATGTATTATATACTATCAGAAAATATATGATCCGTATTGGAAACAAGACAAGTAATAATTGGTACATTGTGTTGTGTACAATTTTCTTGCTATACTGTGACACAGTGCTAGAAAAAACAGTTACCGGTATTACACTATATTGATAACAAGATTAGTGTGTGGTACTGGGTAGCAGCATACCTTCAGGTGTATCCTGTGTATTAGGTGATGCATGATTGTGTAGTCCTTGTATCGTATATATATAGACAGTATTGGTAACACTTGTGACATCTTTATCTTGCCTTCTTGTGTTTGGGAACTAATTAACCAACTTTTTGTGTGTTAAGAATGTTTTAAATTAAAATCTTCGTTGATGTTTATTCCGTTCTCAATGTGTTGTTAAGTGTAGAACTTCTAAGTTCCAATTTATAATTTCAATATTGTTATTTTTCCGTAACAATTGGTAATGGTTCATTGTGCAATTGGAAAGCATCCATCTTTCTAAGGTGCGTACATGCATCCATTAGTTGTGAGGTGGACTGAATGATGTTTCTTCAGTAAACGTATTATTTGTTCCAATACTTGGCCCTGTACATTATCATATATAATGTAGTTCATTTTACGTTTTAGACGTCTTTGCCATTAAAGCGGAATTAGAATTGAAATGCTGCCTTGTAGCTATAGCTATAATATATAGATTGGCCTTCAGCTTGTGTCATAGTCATGTATAAATTTGTCTTAGTCAGTTTTTGACTTATATTTGTTAAGGTAAATATATATTATTCATGACAGATCAGCCTATTTTTTTTATTAAAGCTACATTAGAGGACTTCTTGTTTTTTTTTAATTGATCTATTCAATTTATTATATCCTGGGTAATGTTAAAAACTAAATAATCCTTGCCCAGGAGACAGAATAGCTGACGATTTTGTTATCATCATTTAGTAATGGTGCAGTTCATAATTGTTATTTATAGTCAAGAACAGCTGGGATAGTGATTCACTATGGGGGAGGATTCTTTCCCCTAGCTTATACAGTGTTAGAATTTGCAGCAGCCGAGAGATTGGGTAGCTTGATGCACGACCAGAAATCTGCATAGAAGAATAAATTCTAAATCATAAGGGATCCGATCTACAAATATATCTACATTTTTTTTGTATAATAGTCAAAGGATTAGTTCAGAAATTTTGAAATAGCTTTATGTTTGTTTGTTTGTGGCAAGAAAATAAAGATAGGTGTACAATTAATACATGTAAGCTAGTACACATAGCTGCTTTGGCTCCGTTGTGGTTCTCTTCAGGACTATAGCCATACCAGTGGTGCCGACTGGGGGTATGTGTATATATGCAGCAAAGAAAGTATGCACTGTCTGTCAGATCTGAACTGTTAATCAAGTCTTTTTCACATTGTGGGATTACTATATAAAATCTTGTTTGTTCTATTACAACTGAATATTCTGGAAAAACGATACGGTTGTAACTTTCTGTGATTATATATATATGTGAAGATTGTGCTATATTTAGAATGTTTTTCTCAAATTGTTGACATTATGCATTTTCTTAAGTACAGTATGCTACATTATGTGGCCTTGACATAGAAAAACTTGATGACTGCCTGATTGACTGAACATACAACCTTTCATTTATGAGGTTTTATCAGCATTGCAGCCATCCGAAACAAATTGGTGTTTCTGTCAAAACGCTTTCTTCACATGTTTAGACGTTATTATCAAAATCAAATTTGATTAAAGTCAGATTCAACTTATTTACATAATAAGGGTGCTGGGCTCCCATTTTATAATGACGAGTAGTGACATGGGGTGCCTTTATTTAGACACTTTTATTTTGTACTTTATATCCTACTCTTAAATAAAATTCACCATCAATCAAGTGGTACGTCTATCATTCTTTTATATTGCATTGATCACTATACATCAGCAGATCAAGTTAATGGCAGCTTTGTATCAATTTGATATGCTCGTTTGTGCACAATATGTTTTTGGTGGCAGAAGTTATCCATCTAACAAAATCAATTAGAGGATTTCTTGAAAATATAAAATCCGGCGATGAAAATGTTGGAAATTTTAAAATCGCTTTTGGTTCTCTTATTAGAGCTAGATGCCCTTATGACATTAATAAATATTGTGCTGAATTTTTCGTAAAGTTTTTCTGTTAATGAATCTGTATACTGATATGGCTCATATGAGAAAATAAAAAAATATAAAATTTAAAGTTAAATAATTGCAATCAGCTAAAGATGAAGATAATTACATTGGAATGAAATTGGAATCATTTGAACTGCATAATAAAGTTGTAAATCAGAATTTGTGCATGATACCAAAATATTCAGGATTTCAAATAGCAACTTCTCATCATGTCCAACATCAATCAGACCTAGATAAATTTCCATTTCAATATCTATTTCCTGACATTTGCATTAATAAATATCTTAGTCATCACCTGGTTTAATTAGAAACACATCGGAAGTATTTATAAACTTGTTGGCTGTAATTAATAAAAAAAAATCCTCTTCATTTGTCCTATAAAAAGGCGATTTGTGTGAATGATGCGAGGGTATGATAGGGCGGAGGGTGTTATCTAGTTTGTGTGTCAGGACAAAGCTATGTTGTTGTTATAGGCTACACAGGTCACCCAAAGCTGGCTTCCTTCCTCTAGATTACATACCTCCTGTACAACTTATGAGTGATTGTGTATCCACACAGTGTCCTGTCAGATTATAGCCGAGAGTTGGCTCACACGCTTTGTACATGCATTGTGTATGACCCACTGCAACCATAAATGTCTTTGAATTCTGCTGTAAGGAAAGAATGATGTCTTAAACTTACATTTGTATTGTAAGAATACCTCAATAGTGCCTCTGATGTATTTCAGTACTTTGAAATTAGAAATACTTCCAGCTGCATTTAGGTATTACATGTACAGTAAAATACAAGTTTCATAATTATATACACTATACATGTATGGTATGTACATCATTGCCACATTTAGGTAATGATTGGTTTTCCATGCTTTTTGAAGGAGAAAAGTAATGAATATAAGATTTTTATAACTTGTTCATGAATGTTAACACAAATACTCACTTAATACTCCATTAATATTTTATTGTGTTTTATTAATAGGTATATACATGTATATAGTTTTAAGTGTTGAGGTGACGATGTAGGTCATGGTACCGGTGGCAGTCATGTGACTCATCTCAAGCTCTTCCCGGGGAGACTTTTCTCAAATGTGTAGACATGCAACCTAGATTCATGCACCTGCATATTTATATATATAGATGTAGTGCATTCGTACATGTACACATTATGTGCAGTCTTTGATATCAAATATGCAACGTACATGTAAAGACTTTAAATGTCAACATACATATATCAGCTGTGAAATTAGTTTCCATTTCATTAGGTTTCGAAACAAGTCAAGGCTTTCATTTTCGCAAGACTCGAAGGATGAGATTTGTAACTGGATAAGAATAGATTGATGTCAACAATAATTATGTCTCCCCTTCGAATGAAGGAAGACGTATTGTATTAGTACTGGTTCTTCTTCTTCTTCTTCTGGTTCTTCTAATCGCAACTTGTCCGGG
>JAUMHH010212713.1:0-12644 GCA_032359455.1 Chlamys rubida | reverse complement strand
AAATGAAATATAAAGAAATGAATGTACAAACAAACAAATGAAATATAAAGAAATGAATGTACAAACAAACAAATGAAATATAAAGAAATGAATGTACAAACAAACAAATGAAATATAAAGAAATGAATGTACAAACAAACAAATGAAATATAAAGAAATGAATGTACAAACAAACAAATGAAATATAAAGAAATGAATGTACAAACAAACAAATGAAATATAAAGAAATGAATGTACAAACAAACAAATGAACTATAAAGAAATGAATGTACAAACGAACGAATGAAATATAAAGAGAATGACGAATGAAAGCCCTCTTGTATGAGGACAAATATCTGTAAGGTTTACTGAACCCAAAGCCCCAACTCTGGCAGTAATACTTTACCTAAAAACTGGAAAATAAATGTTATATTAATTTATTTATTTTTAAATAGGAAAAAAAAACTCAAATACTTTTTGAAAAATAGAGGTAATAAGAATAGTTTAACTTTAAGGACGGATGGATTGAACATAGACAAATGTAAGGGGATTTGAATAATATAGATTACCATCTTATGATCTCGTGATGGTGCGGTAATACATGATACACAAACGTTTGTGTACGAAATCACTTTCCAAACCAACAATACAATATTTGTGTTTGATATTTGATTACAGTTATTTGCATATTTTCATTTATAAATGCCTGATCATATTTCATGCATGTAGTTTGTACAGTATACTATCTATTCAAAAGTGTGTGTTGCTCACAGATTAATCCACATAGCTGTATATTTAAATTGTATTTAATGCATTTTTATATTCTATTAACTAACGATAAAATCCTTTCTCAAACTGCATTACAGTAAAAAAATGTCAGTTAAAATATGGATTAAAAAAGCACTCAACCAAAATATGCCAACTGAATACTGTATATATGCATCTTATTGGTTAATCGCTTATTCTCGGACAATGCACTTCAAAGGAATCCACTGTGTAAGTGGGCTCAGGCTAAAGGTGAAATACATAAATAGAAAAACTATGGGACACAGTACTCTTGTAACTTCTTCAAACTATTATAGATAATAAGGTGACCTTACAATACTACATGACTGACAACGGTCGGTATCTATTCCATGGTGCTGGAATCTTCAAGCTGTTGATGCATGCACTGGCAGTTGGAAGAAATGATCCGGTTTAATTCTCAACAAACTCTATGGATGGATGCAGTGCAAACCCAAGCAATCGTTCTTCATCTGTTCCTGTTACAAACTGTAGTACTGTACCAGGTGAAATGCCATTTCTCCTGCCACCTGGACCAAAACATAAAGAATGATAGTTAGTATAGTGTATCAAAGTTTTCTTATGTTTAAGCAATCATGGCAAAATCTTCTCATGAATAGTATATGGCAAACACAATTCCAGGGATGTAGCATATTTGTATCAGATTTTCCGTGCCTAGCAATTCCATATGGTTATAGGATGGATATCTCAACTGTTTTAAAGTTGTGTCTCAAAAATTAGGTCTCTAAGAGTGTGGCCAGACCCAAAAGTCATTTATAATAGCATGACTGCGTTCGTCTCTTTATGCCCAGCAATTGTATATATAGTTTTTGGGTGGTGATCTCAAGTGTTTCAAAGTTAAAACCCAGGGGTTAAGTCTCCAAGGATGGGGCCATCCAGGAAGCATATGTGCATTCGTCTTTGTATACCCAGTAATTATATATATGGCTATAGGGTGGGGATCTCAATCATTTCCAAGTTATAAACTATTTCAGGCCCCATCCCTTAGCTCAGAGGGTCAGTCCCTCCATTTGTTCATTTATTAATTCCCCACCTACTGAGAATGCTTCCAACCAAATAGTGTTGATAAACATCTCTTAGTTCCAAAGAAGCACTGGCTAAAAGCAATACAGCCAAATAACCCTTTTTGGCCCTGCCCCTCAGACCCTGAGGGGTCAGCCCCATCATTTGCACAATTTTGAATCTTCCAGTCAAATTTGGTTGAATTTCAATCAGTGGTTTAAGAAGAAGTCGTTTGAAGAAATTGTTGACGTATGGACGGACAACGGACGTCAGTGTATTGCATAAGCTCACATTGGTCCTTCGTACCCGGTGAGCGTATAAACCATTACCAATTTTATCTTATTTTGTTTTATTTCACTTTTACGTAGAATGGAATGTGATGTAACTTTGATTAAAACAATGATCACAATCAAATTCGTGGAATGTATATCCCCCGCTAGCAGGACATATTGCAGGTTAACATTATTGAGGTTAGATTTAAACATGTGAGTATCGTGCTGTGGAGACATAATGTATACAGTATAGCTTGAAACTTGAAGAAAAAAAAACCCTATACGTCATTGATTATCTGTGCACAATATGCACAAATCACATCGGTTGGTAAATTAACTTAGCATGAGTCGGATGTGCATACGAAATTTGGTTGAAACATCTGAACAATATCTACAGCAATAATCACACTATAGAAACAAAGAGTGCCCGAGATGGGTGGAGAGACAGAGGAACACAAACATTGTTATCAAGTTTGAAGGAATTTGGCTAATATTTAGTTATTAAGCTGAAACTGCAGATAATTATGTTTTTCGTTAATTAAGGGGCCATAACTCTGCCAAATGGAATCCGATTAAAGTTGTTGTCAAACTTGGCCAAGCCCTAATGTGCTGAACCATGTTACTAAGTTTGAAGACAATCGGATAATTTTGCGAGAGTTAATGAACAGAAACGGCAGATAATGACGTTTTTCGTTATTCAAGGGGCCGTAACTCTGCCAAATAAAGTTAGCTGAAAGTGGTCATCGAGCGTGGCCAAGCTTTAAAGCATTTAATCCTGTGACCAAGTTTGAAGAAAATCTGTTGATAACTGTTGCAGTTATTGTACTGAAAGGAAGCGCGGCATATAATGACGTTTTTCATTATTCAAGGGGCCGTAACTCTGCCAAATAAAGTTAGCTGAAAGTGGCCATCCAGCGTGGCCAAGCCTTAAAGCATTTAATCATGTGACCAAGTTTGAAGAAAAACATTTAACCTGCAATTTGATTAGCAAAAAGTGTTCCTCTAGCTGTTTGTTTCAGTAAAATGTATAGCAATAAATAAACAAATCAATATTCTGTGTTTTGTTTATCTAATTTCAAATTTTCGTTATTTATGTTATGAACGCTCTTCCATGGACGATAATACTTTGAATGTTGCACATATTATATATGACTGGAAACTTGTATAAACATGCTTTTTCATCCAATTGGGAAAATAAAGACTGAAGTTGGGAAAATGCAGGATCATTTTCAATCAGGAATGGGTCCCTGTAGTTGTACTAGACCCTATACACACCTGGCAAAAATGCTGTAACTATACAACATATGAACTCCCACCTTTAAATGAGGTAGGGGGAATACATATTTGTAAACTTTAAATTTGCATATTTCACAAATGCATAAATGTATTCAACTTAAATTGATTATGTAAGATTACATAAATACATTAACCATGGATTCTGTCATCCAAATCTAGTAGTACTAGTTGTTTCCTTGTTTTATAGCAAGTAAAATAAAAATAAAGGACACAATGCCATGATGTTACAAAGAGTATAAATAGATGTACACTGTAATGTCAATGTATTTATAGATAATTTTGGAAAAGAACAAAGTGACTTGCATGGAATTAAAATATCATAACTATGAGCCATTATGCCTTATATGGTATGTTTCCCTCTCACCCCGATTCCAAAATCTTTAATCTGATTGACATTAGAATTTCAACTTAGATCAAAGGAAATAATGCTTAGCAGGGACAGATTTAAAAAAAATAAAAAAAATTGTATCAAATATTGATGACATTTGTTCATAAATTTAAAACATCAAAATACATATAATTCTGTTCCTGCGAAACACATATCATTGTATAGACTACATGTATATTAAAATCGAGTTTCTTGACCATATGTCATGAAATACCCTTTATTCACCATGACTGCAAAACCCACAAGTCAAAATCTCTCCTCTCAAACACAAGAGCTCCAAAACACATGAAAGGATTATTTGTCAGTTACGTCCCCTTGATTAGAGTTACACTAAATGAGGTCAAGAGTATGGACAAAACACAAGTAAGAGCACTAGAAATAGCACTAATCCATATATAAAACTGAATTGAAATAGGTCGCCACTGAACAATCGTTAAAACTCAAAAGGAACAGTATAAAGCTTGACTCGTCCAAACCATATAAAACTAACTTAAACATATTGAAAAACAACTTCACATGTGAAAAATCTCCACAAGCAGAGCTTTTTCTATGTTAATTGTGAAAGACCCTTTGCTTATTTGGGAACAAATCTAACGATCAGGAAGAATTCATAAAACAACAGGCGCAGATCTTCAGTACGTGTAGATCACAGGTGTCTGCAATACACATATATATGCTATACTGATGTGACCCATATCATTGAGGGTTCCAGACGTGTCTGACCGAAACTAAAATGATGATTATTGCTAGTTTGCGTTATTTCTTAAAAAAAACAATGTCAAACCAGATGCAGATTTTAGGACACGTTATATAATTTAGAGGACGCGTGAAAGAAGGACATACTACTCTTGACTGTGCATTTGTGTTAACTCTGTCTATAGTTCAGTCCAAGTGCGTTCGTTTATCGTGGAAAATGTCTGCGCTACCTGAACCGTTTCAACCGGGATAAGGGAAAGCTTACTACAAGACAACGTAGAGACAAGTACACAAAAGCATGTCATACTGACATAACAACATGATTAGTTCACTCAACAGCATAGCATTGATACTCAACATCATAGCATGGATACTCAACATCATAGCATGGATACTCAATACGATGCTATTTCAACTCAACACCATTACAAGAGCACTTAACGACATAACATGACTACTCGGCATTACACTTTTTCGACTAAACGCCATGGAACGTTAAGGCAAGTACATGGCGAGTCCACTGGATATCATATTATGATTACTCAACGTTATACAGTCAACTCAACACCATGTCATGTCAACCAAACAGCATGACATGTTGACCCAACATCATGATATGTCAACCGAACATTAAAATATTTCCACCCAACGTCATGATATGCTAACAGAACATCACGGTATGTCCACTCAACATAATGACATGTCAATCTAACATCATGACATGTTAACCCAACATCATGACGTGTTAACTCAATATAATGGCATGTCAACCGAGCGTCATGACAAGTCAACCCAACATAACGACATATCAACCCAACATAATGGCATATCAACCGCACGTCATGACAAGTCAACCCAACATAAGGCCATGCCAACCCAACATAATGACATGTCAACCCAACACAATGATATGTTAACCCAACATAATACAGACAATGAAGATAAGACAGTCGTGGCGTTCCATAAAGATATATCATATATCCTACAATTAGCATACCTCCCTTTTCATTTTTAGAAGCAACTGCCACCCCAATTTGCAATCAGGGTGATCAGATACAAGATTTAAAGGACATCTGTTATTTCAATGTATCTAGTACTGCTATGCATATATAGTTATGGGACTAGTACATAATAGTACTGGAGAGGAAAGATGTTAGTTTTGCTTGCGTTCCAGGAAGATGATTTGAGATGTTTTACTCAAAACAAATTTCGTTCCAATATATATTTATCCGGGTGGATCTTAGTGTAAGAGAAGGTGTTGTATTAAAAAAAACCTACGTGGTCGGGTAGAAAACCCTATACCTGTTCAGGTACGAGCGCGAAGTAGAACGTCAGATGAAAAAAGACCAGATCGCTGTCCACTGCGCCATCCGACCTGATGACAATTATTACGCACCAGAACAAAGTGAAGAATACGCCAATACTTGAACTCGAAAGGGAGTATTTCCCGCTATGTTAAAATTGCATTGGAGCCTGCCCCCTAATAACTTTTGTTTCAGAAGTGCTACGAGATGTATGCTGCTGTTTTAACTTTTGTTCAATCCTTTATATATCTGGAATTATTACTTTGTTACAATCTTCCAATTATTTAGATGATTAATTAGCCTTATTACAGCATGGGGGTCGAAAAGCGGAATATCAGCCTGCAAGTATTTTTTCTGAAAACAATCGTATGTTTTGCATCGTAGTACTTGGGAAAGGACATTTTCTTTCATATAGTGCTTTTATAATATATTTATTATCCAGAAGTGAGTCTAATCGAACATTTTGAAAGAATGTTCATGTAAACTATAGGATTTTTCATTCTTATTATTCTGGTATAACAAATATTTTCATAGTATAAGGAAGTGGTGTCATTTCAAATATGTATGGAAAAATTCAGTCCAAAAAAGTGGTGGAACATATTCATTTCGCACAACAAAGAATCCTGCATACCCAAACAGATGATGGCCTAAGACACCTCACTGGCGTCCATCAAAAAAGCAATGAAACTGATTACAGGTTATTGGTAATCCTACAATAAACCTGTCAGTGAATGTTAGGTCACAAACAATTCCAAATTCCAATTTATTTAATGACTTGCGTGATTGATAAAGATTTTGTCAACAATTAATTCTCTTGTCACTTTTTAGAATTTGTTCTTAAACTTTTTGTTATCATTTTTTATGCATTTTATCATCAGACCTTCGTTTTTACATTGCTTTTAGGGGATATTTCATACATCAAATTAATAATTTGAATTCGAAGGGAAGCATATCTACACTTCTGCAAAAATGTGCCAGACATCAGTTAATTTACATACACACATTTTGGTGTTCTGCGTCATCACGTGTATGCTCATTTCATAGTATTGGTAATGACATAAACCCTTGTACACATTTTATGCTATAAAGAAGAGAGTCTTTGAACACTCAATTATGAAGTAAGTAATCTGCAATAATGGATGACCTTTTTGAAGTGTTTTACATCTCATCGAATAATCAATCAGCCTTCACTCTCAATTTTTGTCCCTTGCTGCAAAGTTTGGACAGGTTTGTCAAAGAACAGTTTCTCAAAATCCATTCGTAATTTGTCCCATTTCTTTTTTTTATTTCTTCAGTATATACCAAAACTACAAAAACATTTCTTTTACTTTTTTTGGTTAAGATGAAAACCGATATATCTTGTAATTAAGTGTTCCGCTCTTTTTGGCATTTCCCTGCCTAGTGTTTCAAAAAAGTTTCATTCTGTAGTACAAGCATTGAATAAATCTATAGTTCCAGCGTTCCTTGGAACATATACTTTCACACAATACTTTATTCTCAAAAGCATTCTTTGGGGACAAAGTGGCAGCCTTAATAGATGGTACATATATTTATATTAAAAAGAGTGCTGTCAATAAGCTTCAGAGAATGTCTTACGGTTGCCAGAAGGAGCATAAGTATCATAGCTCTACCTGATGGCTACATTTTGGACACAGTAGAACCATTCTCCAAAATAATGCAAGCATTACAAAAACATCATAAACAAGCTCACAATATAATCGTTGATCGTAGTTTTGGAGATGTCCTGCAAATGTTGGAGACATCTGATATTAATACCAGAATGCACTCATCTCTTAAGACTAGTCAGAGACAACACTCTGATCTACCGGCTAACATTGACAAAACAGTAACTAAATCTTCCTGGATTGTAGAGTCTTTGAATGGGCGTCTTAAGCATTGGATATGTTTTATAACTCAAATAATATAAAATGGCTTCGTTAATATAATTGAGGAATTGCTAAAGAGTGTAAATGTTTGTTTAATTGGATACGGGGACCAATTAATCAAAGATCACCGTAACTAACAGAAAAGACAGATAGCTCGCACATCAAATGAAGTGTCTACTTACAAATACAAACTGTTTGGCTCAGAGGGTGAAAACTACCAGCTCTACCAGGGTGAAACAGCACTATCAAGATATCATATGTTGTCAGATTTGTTCCAAACACAAAAGCCAGACTAAATATAATGTTTGGTTTCAGTACAGCACGACAACAAATTATATTAATCCAATATAGGATTACTACTGCCAATGCCCAGTTGGTCAAAGAACTATGGGAATGTGTGCTCATACATCAAGGATACTTTATTATTTTGGCTTTCGTAACAATCTTCAAAATCCACAAAAAATGCACCCAAGGGCTGAGAAGTTCCGACAAAGCTTGAAATAAATTGCTTTCTTGTGAATCTAGAATTTGTCTTCCTTCTTTTTTCCAAGTCTGCCATTCGAACACATCATACTCTTGCATCTTGCAAAACATTATTTGTAAATGTCATCAGCTGTTTAATACGGCGTCTAACTTTAATAAATATATAAAAACAAAGTAACAAACAAACATACAATCTCTGAATTATATTGATAGTGCAAGAAAATTGTCTGGGAATCAGACAACCGATTAGGCAGTAGAATGAATGTTTTGGTAGCCATCTTGAAAATAAATAAACTAAAGAATATTTTCTAAACATGATTAAATATTAATTCCATCTAAACTGGAGCAAATATATGTTTCTGTCAGTTTCCAGTCATAATGATTAGACTATACACATAGCCATTAATTCTGATGTATATACCATATGGTCATTTGATCCCTTATGTGAATATGTTCTACCACCTAATTTTGATTGATATTTTAGTCAAAAGTAGTTCATGACCTAGTCCTTTTATAATTAAGATATGTTTGGTATGCAAAAGTTATAAAATACTTTTATTTTAAGATTAACGCATGTTTATCTGGAAAATATCATTGCTTGAGATGGCTTCCGGCTGTTGATTTGTCTGTAAATATATGATAACTCACCATTGCAAGACATTTTTACATGTATACTCTAGCATATGATCCCTTGTTTTGGTTGCATCAAAAAAAATCCTTCAATGCATTATTAGTTTGACAACATTCGTCTTTTAGGAAAAAACTCTGACTTTTTGAAAATTTCAGTTTGAACGAACCAAGTGCTCATTTGAATTTTGGTTGGTGTTTTTGTTGTGATAAGGTTTATGTCTACACCTCACCGAAAGGAAATTTAAATCAAGAAGGGCCATTTTGGAACCCCCTCCCCTTGGCTAGCCAATACATAACAATTTGTCTTAACTGAAAATGTGTGAATACATTCAGCACTATTCCATACTGAAGTATGTCGATACTTAAATTAGAAATGTCTAGTCAATACATAACAATTCGTCTTAACTGAAGATGTGTCAATATATTCAGCACTATTCCATTTCTTAAACAGGCCGACACTGTAACAGAACTAGCCCCAATACTCAATTCAGATCTACAAGTGAGAGGCCAACAGTGAGAACATAATGAGCCAACACAACCCTCCGATTCCTCAGAAAACTCTAGAAAAAATAAGGTGCCTGAAAATGTTTCCAAAATCTACAGAAATCCAGACATAAAATGTTCACAAGATAAACTATTTGGCGTGTCGCTCTGTGGTTTAAAAAGTAGAGCAGGAAGAATATACAAGCTGCATGTCAAATAACCCATATAACCATGAAACACTTAAAATATCGCATATATAAATGATTGTTATTATATTATTGACATGCATGATGGTATGCATCCCATTTCTGTTCAAAGATATTCTATGTTGTGGTGTAGCGTCTCTGGAGAATAAATTCAAAAGGAATTGCGTTGCACACCGCCATAAACGTCTGAATGTATAATAGTAATAATGCATGTCCGTCTAACTCTAACACTTTTACTGCAGAGTTATAAGGGTTTTTTTTTCATTCGGGTTAAGATTAAACTCTATCCTTCGTTGTGGCCTCATTTGGCTCCAGATGCATTTGAAATCGGAATATTTTACCAAATATCGGAACAGTTATTTATGCTGGAATTAATGTAAGATATGTGGCTACCACTACTGTTGGACAGTGAACATCAATCATAAACCATTTTGGAATTCACGTCATAATTTTAATTTGACATGATCGTTTCCTGGTTACTCAAACAGTTTAACGGAAAAGACCAGACCTGTTACCGACTGGGAATAAATAACGTGTAATTGTTCTTGCTGTTATTTTATTTAACAATATGTTTGGTTAGTAGCTTTATCTGAGGGCTTAACAAAGGAAATGTAAATATAAACACATACCTGCAGTTCCCACCTTGACTTCATGGATGTATTCTATAAACGCAAAATGTCATAATGTGGTGATATACAGTTAGCTTTAAACCTACATGCTAACCTTGTAGACGAATGTTCTACAATCACTGGTGTCTTAACATATGATAACAGTGTGGAATCCGTACAGTCAGAATTCCATTATTGATACTACACATATATCCGGAGACATGGGCGGCCTATCACCAGTCAGAGCTCCCTCTGGTGGTACATATCATGAAATAACTAATATTTCACTGATAAATATTTGTTTTTTCTTTTGTAAACATGTATTAACACAGGTTGTATAAATACACACATTATATACACACTACTTTCATCGATGTCTGTAAAACCCGTACCAGCATGTAACATAATATTACAACCGTGACAAATCGGTAAACTAAATATGACTGAAGTAGCATTCACAAGAGAAAGTTTTCTCAACAAGATTGTTTCCCGACATTCAAGTCTAATATTTAACACGGGTTTGTTGTTTACTGGCCAGGTATCATGTCATACTCGAAATTGTCTTGCTCTGGTAAACGAAAAAGAGTACAGTTGTGTGATAGCATTACCATGCTCGTATCGGGAATACATCGTGCGCCCACCAGCACACGGTGCACACGACTATACTCAGTATGCAATAACACGCGGACATATGTGCGATATGGCTGCTTGATCGATGTAAGGGCATGAAAAAGCGTAAGTAAAATGTGGTTTATCGTATACGTATGTAACATCAGATTTAACATTTTGCACTTTTTCTTATTCTTTAATACATGTTATATATTATTGTAATGCTGTAAAACTGTCCAAACACATCTGACCTTACCTGTGGTAATCGTGTCTGCTACGCTTTGTGTGGAAATCATGCACGGTTAACTATTGATACAAATAAATTGTATCAGAAACCTGGTAGTTAACAGGTAGATGGTAACAGGTAAGGCTGCTTTGGTTACATTTTATTTGCGTGTATTGTGTCGATACAGGTCGTTCAATATGTTTTTGTTTAGGTAATATGCCCATCACTGCTACATAATAATTAATTAGATAAACATCCTATTCTTGCTGATATATGGTAACATACTTAAACTAGGAAAGATTTGAGTTTGAATACGAAATCGTATTTATCCAAAGGCCTTCTTTATTATATATCAGACACGATACAACTGTATGATGGTACTGTGTGATAGACATTGCACAGTTGTGCACAACATTAACGCGCAGTATTGCACGATGCGAGCATCACACGTCGTGTAACGTTGTGCCATCCCACAATTGTAGAACGAAGGAACAAAACGAGGTCAAAATGTCTTATATATTTAAGATTGTTACCTTATACATTTAAAACTTTTACAGACATAAAATAATGCTTATTTGATTCTTAAAATCAAGACGTCAAAATATTTCATTACTTATTAAGGAACAGCTGCCATTCCGGTCATCAAACAGTCATTCACGAGGATGTTTTGAATTAACAACCAGAAGAGTTTGTTTCATGAATTGAAAAATTGGAATCAAACACACACAATCTGAGATTGTTAATGGTACGAAATCAAGATTATTTCATTGAGGATAAGGAGTGTTAATTTGTATCCAATACTGGAGAATAGACTATTGATACAGAGGAGAGTGGCTAGGGTTCAAGGTGACACATGGAACAAGGAATTGGGGAACATATAGCATTGCAATTAATATATTGCAATCTGAGGAACGGCGTATTAGCCAGATGTACGAGGAAGTGCTATATAGAATATTAGGATCTAACCTCGATAACATTTTTTTTACATGTCGTATAAACTTCTGTCCCATCCTGAAACATCGGGTCGAATTTCAAATTTTGTTACAGTCACTGAAAAATGACAGATGATAATAGTTTATGTTGGTTACTAGTTCTTAATCGGTACGCGGTGTGAAAAATAAAACGCTGCTGATAAAGGGCTTTAAACTCGTGTTGGTGGTCTAGACAATTATTGTTGATTTCGACACAAATGCATTATCAATTTATGGTTGGTTATCAATTGAATTATGTTAAGACTGTAACAAGATTTCAAAAATGTTAATTAATTTGGTCATATTCTCAACAAATGGTCATCAAAAGCTGATGAAATTTTAGGTGTGAAAATGTCAATGTTCACGTAAACCCATTGTTATAATGTCGGCTCTAATTTAAGTATATCATGGTAGAAATATTAACATAATCTGGTTGATGACAAAGAGATAATGCAACAGACATTAACTCCAATATCTTCCTATTATTTTTCATCCTTCCTGAATAACCGATGAAGGCCAATGAGTATGACGTGTTTGTGACGTCATAGTATGCGATTATCTTTGAACGAAGTGTCACACGAGTATTTGTGTGGGTTTCTTCTGGTGCAAATAATACAACCCATAGACATAGGTACAGATAGATGACCGTTTATTTTAATAATTCGCACTCTAGACGGAGACAGTTCCCTGAAATAAAAATACAATGTCTAAGTGTACATATACAGACACGTGTAAACGTATACCCATATCCACATATATTAATACCATAAAGTATTTAATATTTAGACATTACTTGTAAAT
>JAUMHH010212702.1:0-12645 GCA_032359455.1 Chlamys rubida | reverse complement strand
TGGTAACAGTACAGTAACCTAAGGTTGGACTGATGGTAACAGTACAGTAACCTAAGGTTGGACTGATGGTAACAGTATAGTTACCCACAGTTGTACTGCTGGTGATAGTTAAGTATCCCAGGGTTGAACTGGTGGTTACGGTACAGTAAGCAAGAGATGGACTGTTTGTAACGGTACAAACCCCATCGTTATACTGGTGCTAACGGCACAGTAACCAATATACGTGTACAGCTATACAGCAAGGCACCCTGGGAATTCAGAGTCAAGAATGCTCCATCCTAAAACCTAACATTCTAAACATCTTATCTCGTGACCATTGGACAGAATGATAAGGGAACATAACTCTAATCGACGCTAATACCAACACGGAGAATTTCCAATAAAAATGAAGAAAATAAATTGATGACAACTGTTGTTTTATTTTTTTTTATAAAATATACACATCAAACACAAGTTAAGATTATACATAAATAACCTTACATTGATTTGAACAGCAATATAAAAAGAAGCGATTGCAATAATAGATAAGTTATACCGTGGCCGGTAAGGATGTGTGCAGTTCTGAAATTGAAGTTGTGCATATATGTTCGCTGTATAAAGAAATGTGGTTCTAACGTCGAAAACCGCAATAGGCAGAAAGGATGTATAATCAAACAATAGTATACACAGACACATTAAAATCGAATGTACATTAAAATATGTTAAAATGTGGAATAAGGCCTTGACCATTTTTTTTTCTTTTTCTTTTTTCATTTACCCCCTGTGGCGGATCAAGTATATCAGAATACAGGTAACCAACACTTAATTACTGCATTTGTACCTGAAATCCAACGCATCTCGGTTGTCCTGAAGAGGAAGAACATTTCCCAAGCATACCTCAAAGCCGTCATATTTAATTAGACTATATTTGCGGGGCCCCACCCCATGGATTTGCCACTAATTTGTTAAGGTTTCTTAATCGTAAAAGCAGGTCAAGGGTTCATGAATATCGTCTTGAAATCTAGGTTTAATAAAAAAAAATTAAATGTCAGCAATAACTCATAATTGGTGGGGCAGGTTATACAGCGACGTCCAGCCTCGTCCAGGTCTCCCAGTTAAACTTGTAGCTATAGCTAATTCTGTGAGTCCTTTGTAGAAGTTCCTGGATCTTGCAGTACCTTTTCACCGGGTTAACCAGACTTGCCAATTTAGTATGTGTGGCAAACTGGATGTGTTTAAAGCTATTGATGAGTGACGTAGCGAGTAAAGATTCCAACACATCATACTCGCACCCCTCACAATTAATCGTGAGTAAATCCACATCGTAACAACCAACTCCTAACGTCGTTAGAAAATCCGTGGTATTGACAACCTTCAGAGAACACGTGCCGTCTGTAGTCTTCGCCAGGAAAGGTGATGTCGCATCTCCATCATTTCCCTCTATACTAACCATAAATACGTCATTCTTTTTAGCCAAGCCAAAATTATATATCACAACATTGCGCCTGTTTTCAAATTTCTTGACAAGGTTCCTATATAGAAGCTTCAGTGGTTCCAGCATGACGTAATGTTTTGGATTGTGGTGCTTAATTAAATACCCCGCGTCCTCGCCGACATTACCTCCGACATCAATGATTAAGCTTTGAGAGGTCAGATATTTATGATGGTGATGACGAATATATTGATTATCACCGGACCAAAATTTCTTGTGGGCTGCTTTACAGTCACGTCTATAATTCTTTACACATTGTTTAAAACGACTCTGTTCGTCCACGTTAAGACGCGTCTCTTTTAACAAAACGTTTCTTAGACAATCCTGAGGTGTGGCACCATTGAATGGTAAAAAATCCACTTTTTCTAAACCGGTTAATTTCAATGATTCTGGATCTTCTATACAAACATATATAGGTTTCAGTCTATTCTGTGGCGGCGGACATTTTAACGTCGGACACGTGATATTTGGTGTCGGTAGACTTGTTTTGATTGGTTGTGGGCACTTGTGGGTAAATTGTACATTCATGAATATACCGAGGCTAGTAAAGCATACGAATAGTAGGAACCAGTATTTCGGACTCCATCTTATTTGCATCATGTTGATAAATTTAGTCTTCTTCTTTCAATAAGAGACGAATCTCCAAGGATAGAGTTATTACTGTCTCTGGAACTGTCAGATAGACATCGCCTGTACCATTTAAAGTATCAGCACCTGAAACAAAAATAAGGAAAAAAATATTAACACGTTGGTATAAAATTACATCTTAGCATATTCCATATACAAAACACAAGGAAATCACTTTGTTTCCGCTTTCCATAGCTTTTTTCTAGATTTCAGTATATTCCGGGTATTGTTAAGCATTGCATTGCAATCACATATCTCACTATGTTTAGATAAATCCATGCATCATTGCGTTGATTTAGTTTATCCATGTATAATATAGTACAGGTAGCCCTACGGTATATAAGGCCTCAGCTACATGTATTCCTTCAATTGTTTCAGTCGTTTTGATGCAAATATTTTTCTCACTATAAAAACTGATGATAAAATTAAGACGAACATAAATTGATATTGTTGTAATTAATTGTCAAATATTTGTACATCTTTACTAACTAATGAATAGTTTAATCAACAAGTTACACCGATAATACATTGGCACAGAGATTGTGCTAACACATATATACTAAAACAGTACTAAACGGAGTTGACAGCCATGTCAACACTGCCTTACTAGTCAACCTCGAATGTTCTCTGTGCACAGAAATTTGAATGAGGAGAAGTTCTCTGTTAGCTTAAACTGTATTTACTTAATACTCAAACATGTTAATTACATACATATAATTACATTGGGATTGGAAAACAAGCTTAGAGTTTATATTAATTTCTTCCCTGTAATTTGCAAAGCTTATGACTGCAGGAATTGTATATAATGTAATTCGTCAGTTCACAGTTGATTCTAACCTAATGCTTCTGAGAAAAAGATTGTTTCCACACGTATTTTGTACACACAGACACAGTAAGGATATGTCAAATTATAACGTGTTTTCTGCCGGAGGTTTTAAAGGTTATTTAATTTTATTCATCCAAAGATACCCTTCATGTGAGAAACTTGCAAATATTTACACATATTGACCTTTATGACATGATGACATGATGAATCAAAATCGAACATGAAAGGAAGTGACGTCACGTTTGTTTACGAACAACACAATTTATTACTGTTAAACATATTGAAATAATTGATACAAATTAAATACATCTTTAGTATGGTTATTGCTATTAGAATAATTGCGGTGTTGGTTGTATAAAATTGAAAATGTTAAAAGAAAGTAAACCAAACCAAACAAACACAGAAAATAGGAACACTGGAAAGTTACATTGATCAACTTTTGTTCGGAAGAATTAATATAAACATACAGTTTAGCACAATAGCCCTCTACAATTAGATAAACATTCCCTTGAGCTAAACATCGAAACATCTTCACGTTATTGTTTTGTAAGTTTGAAAGTTAATTTTTATATGCAGATCAATCGTTAACGAAGTTTCGTTAATAGATCACGCATTTGTTTTGGTTTTGGTTCACGAATTGCTTATTAGGAGATTCCCAGATATATATATAAGCGTAAATATGATATTCACGCACAATTTGGCCCTTGGTAACCGTTTGAATGAAGTTTTGTTGCACACATATCTCTAACTATACATGAGTAAATATATTGAAACAGAAAAACGAATTTCCAGCTACTGTTGCTGTTGACAAATGGATACTTCTATTATTCTATTAAACAAATACCTGCCTAATGTGTCCACCTCCTTTAGTAATGTATTCTGAAACGTTGTATTTATATAACTTTTGTACAAATTATTTGCAAAATAAGAACTAATACTAATCTACCTGACAAATAAAAAACCTCGAATAAATGTAACAATTATAACGTTTGGATTAATAGCAATGGGCTTACAAGTTATGAACGTGCTGATATTCTGCAATTGTTGGTACCTGTGGTTGAGTCAAGCTTTCCTTAATTCTAACAATTTTGGAATAGAGTATTTTATATAATCCCCTTACTGTGACATGGATGCTTAAGGTAGTGTCACATGGAGACTATAAAAAAATAGGCTACGCTATGTTGACATGACATTTATTGATCGAGTTGAAATGCTTCAACTTTGGGAGGCTCTGCCGAACAAACAATTTACAAATTCCTTACTAGTTTACGACTTTAGAAAGTCATCGTAACTTATAGCGTTTCTCAAAAATCAATTAAAAGTGAGTGACTGATTTTTAAGGACACCCGAACACATTATTGCTTTAAATTTATGTTTAAATCAGACGTCACAATTGTACACATCCTGTGGACTCTGTTTTCGTAATAGGTTTTGACTTAAGGTAAAGAGTACCACCGCTTCAGTATAAATCGCGAAGATAGTTCCGCTCGTGGTTTATTTTAAATTCTCCCTTCTATAAAGAAGAAAAAACATACAAAACTTCCTCTGATATGTTTTCGTAGGCTTTGGGAGCCATAAAATGGACACTCACTCTAGCGCTATACAGTTATAGTTTGGTTTGGTTTGTTTGTGTTTTACGTCCTATTAACAGCTATGGTAATTTAAGGACGTGCCAGGTTGTGGTGGTGGAGGAAAGACCACCGACCTACGGCCAGTACCTAGCGACTGCCTCAAGTAGGCCTCGAACTCGCGGTGGTGGAGGGCTAGTGGTAGCAGAATGTCAGACGCCTTAACAACTTGGCCACCGCGGCCCCTCTATACAGTTATAATTCTTAGACGACAACATTGACAAAGTGTAGGCTTTATAGGACAAAGGTCCCGTGTTCGACCCTTGATGTTTTTGTGTTCTATTTTCAAACATTCAAATTACGAACAGCTTTAGTTCTGTATCATGCGTCGCTACATGTGATTTTTATGGAATACTCAGTCAATGTGTTAGGAAATGACAACAGTCTAGAAATGGTTCTAGAAACGGCCTGATATTAATTTCCAACTCTTGGTATTGAAATCTATTCTATTTGTAGATCAGTACGTATATGCAATATCATGCTTAAAAAAAAAAAAAAAAAAATAAAAAAAAAAATGCATTTGTTTGTCTTAAATTACGTGATTGTAGGTGTTTGCGCTCTGGATATATGGCAATCAGCCATTAGAATGATATGTCTTGCAGTGATGTATTGTTATTAAGATCTAGAACCAAGTGTAAACGAGCGCTATGATTTGCCGTTTGTGTTTGACGGGAGACCGTCGGCTTGAGTCATGTTTTCCATTCGATGTACATTTACGTCTACTGGTTGTTTAAACCACGGGCCAGTAAACTTCTAATTTTGTCCGTGCGTATGTGTTTACTGTTTGATTTAAATCGACATGTATAAAGGACATCCATGGTTCACAGTAATCGGCTGGTCTGTTCAAACAGGGTACCTACACTTGGGTTGTTTGAGAATGCCTACAGTTTTTTTGTATTCTTGTTTCTTCTTTTATTTTTCCCCTTGTGCTACATCTCCCTTCCTTTCATCACTGAAAAGTCGGTAAATTCACAAGCATATGAATATGAAACTTCAATCAAATCGCTTCCCGTTTTAGGTAATAAGCCACCGACACCGGGACGCTTTTATTAAATGCAAATATTGAAGAAGGTCAACCTTTTTTATTTGGATAGTCTATCTACTTGGAACGTAGACACTATAAACCACAGTGTTTCTGAGTTTTAACTTTTGGGAATGAGTTGTCGTTCATTTTCAATGGCGAGGAAATGTTTGTTGTAATTTTTAAATTTTTAGTGGGATAAATACATTTTTACAATAAATAGGTATTTTCAGGGTCATTGCTTTTAAAAGCAGGAGACCGGTTTGCATTTCAAAAATGACGCATAAAAACACCTTTATCGAACATATTACGTATATAACAGACATACTAAACCTATTTACAATACTGCGGTAAATAACGAAAATTAAAGAAAGTTAATGGGAGAATGTAGTGTCCCAGGGGTAATATACATTGTATACCGAGTCCGAAACTACATCATACATTTTTCCTGTTTAAACACGACATTGTAGATAATTATAGCCAAGATATATGTTGTTCACGTATTAAAACTTCAAATATGAACGCTTAACCCACATTGCCTCACTTGGTCGAAACAGTTAAGAAAAACCTCAAACAATACCATTCTTATTTCGTTCTCTACTACTTTATCTATGGAATTTTTAAAACTAAATTCATAATAGAATATCTCTGTTGGCTGACTAGAAGTAAGAGGGAGTAATTAAGACAATAAGGATGGATATATTTATAAACACAATTTGCCATTTTATATACAATGGATAACAGCACACTATGAAGCTAAATCTGTTATAGCTCTTAGACATTGCCACACTCGTTGATTTCTAGTAGAGGTGAAACATTCATTTACTTAATTGGCTATTGAAAATAACTCCTTATGAGTCACAGATATTACAGTGAAGACCAATTCGGGCTTCCATATTTTTGGCCCCTAGCATCACCTATGTGACCTAGAAGTACGGAGCAGATGTACGGGGCAGTGTCATTCATTGTTGGCATACTGTATCTATTACCCAGTCCTCTAAGTCAAATCAACATGTGTGTGTGTTACGTCCATCTTTCCAATATCAATTTCCAATTCCAATAAAGAAAAGAAAAGAATATCAGAGAGACTAAAGCTATTTTTGAATTGTTTATCGCGAACCTGAATGCTATCATCATCCATAAGTGATTGCAAGGAAAAATATTCAGGAAAAATATTGCCCTAGTCTTTTTCATCAGAAACATAACTGGCGATTGTAATCAATAGAACTTGTATAATTTCTCTAGCTTTGAGTGAACGTTTTTTGGACAATTAGCATCATATATGGTTTGTTATAAAGACCCTTTGGTTGTATAATGAAAAACAGGATTTATTTTTAATATTTTGTAAACAATTGCAGGAAGAGTGGAATTAGAATTAAGAGTGAGTCATCGATAGAGGCTAGTAATTTGAACTCAAACGACATACGTGAAAATTTAATGCGGCAACTGTTATAAATATCTTGCTGTAACAGCCATACATCACGTTTGGAAATACGAACTATGAGACAATGGTAGTGCTCCACTACTTCAGAATATAACCGCTGACAAAACATGGATCCTCTGTTTTGTCATGACCTAATAAGCCTTAGTCTAGCATTACCAACGTGTTCTTTTATACACAAACAATGTACAACTAACATGTCGCAGCGTGTCAAAACAGACTGGTGCATCGTCAAGGTTCGACCGACCGGTCAGTGCTTGATACAATACCGACACATGTGATGGTGTTATGAGGCTGGAAACGATTTATAACAAGTAAGTAACTGGTTAGTGACATGTTGGAAGCTCGTTGTGTAATTATCGATTGGACAGGTTTAAATGTGGCAACACATACTACAACTCCGTCCTAACGGCTATAAAGTGCCATAATACAATAACACCACAATCGGAATATAGTGTTAGTAAAGATGAGGACCACAAACAAAAGAGTAGTAATTACTATGCAAAATGACAAAGAGTTAATTAGTAAATCAGCATCACAACTTCAAGGGAAATATACATGGTCTACAACGGGAACACCTTTAATGTTTTAATTTTTTTTTTTTTTTAAAGTAAAATGATAAAAATATTGCTTAAAATAAAAAAAAATGCGAGAGTGAGTAGCATAATATATGACGCCATGTTCTAATGACGTCTTTTAATGTCAATTTCAAATCTCGTTTTGATCTAGTGTATTAGGATTTTATAAAATTTTACAATTATTATCAATTTTACCAGCAAACATGCATCTGACAACATCTATAAACTAAATACCGATTGTTTGCAGAATATGTTATTCAAGTTCTTAAAATATTAACGATATCAACTGACACACCATTTTACTTTGTCACTCTAGCCTTAATTCGCCACTGTGTCGCCATGTTTAATTTTTAATTGTATAAAGTTGAATTTTGCTGTAAAATTTAAAAAGTCCAAGGTTTTGAAAATCATATGTTACAAAGTGGGAAATTATACAATACAGATATTTCCGAACTCATTCATCGAAGGAAGCCTTTTTGTTTTTTGAGCCGAAAGAAAGTGAAAAATCACACAAACAAAAATTGTATAGCAAAAAACCAGAGTAACACAAACCCCTTATTTTTAAGAATAAACTCGTCCGTTAAACCTAAGATCTTGCAGCATGTTTGAAAAAGCGATTGTTGCAGTTTATATATGTTTTACAATCTATGTATTATCCGAAACGAAACATACTTACATTGATGTTAGCTACGTACAGCCTTGCTGTCTGATCGTCACCTTTAAATGATATCCAGGTTAAGCAAATCATAAACACACGGTTGTCAATAGTGCGTTAATGTATTCGGTACAGTCTTATGTGGTAAGCAACGTAGTATGAGCCGATTTATCCAGGATGGTAGTATTTTGTATAAATCCCTATGTTATGTAGACACAACATTACCTGCGCCGTTCTGATTGGTCCAACGCTTAATTTGTCTGGACCATAGACAACTAGCGAAAGAAACCACGTGCGTATTGATTCAAACAAATTCATGAACAGTGAAACTGAACCCAATTCATTTCATAGCCGGGTCCTAATTTAAAACAAAACCCATCACAACCCGTCGCATTTATGCCAGGAATTGGATCTGAGCGACGTATTGCTACAGATAAGGTAAGAGGAACAGGTGTCCTTCAACAGACTACAGACTTTAGGCGTTGATAAGTTGTTATAACTTGTGCCTAATCCCTTGTCTATTTTTGGCAATAAATATGTTTAAAATAAACAGACTACAGCAAACGTGTCATCGACCTATTACTGAAACCTGTCCTTATATAGATCGCTCTTAAATATGTGTGGGAGTCCCTGATTGATTGGTGGTTTTCTGAAGGAATAAGTACTCATAGAGAAATAATCGCCAAACTTAGTTCAGGTTCAGTTTGTATGTTCAAGTTCACTTAATAATAACAGTTTTACTCTAAACAGGCTGGTAGTGATTTCACTACAAAAAGCTATATTCAAATTATACAGCGTTGTATTCTTTGATGGATTTTCAGAATAAGTCTCATGTGTCTTTGTAAAACGTCTCTATCGCCAAAGCTCGTTCGGTATATTAAAATGACAGAGTGTAATGAGGGCAGTATCTTTAACTTTATTTTATCATAGGTACTATTTTTGAATTTGTTCTCCATTGTACTAAGAAAATTGCTAAGTTTTGCCTACCCATCTTGTCGTATCGTTTGAGATGATGTGTGTTATTGTTGTTGATTGTAATGATTTTAGGATGATTTTAATGATTATATCTGACGTGAAAGGCGTCCTTTTTCTGTTTGTAGATATATGTATTATTATGGTTTAATGTACTGCGGTCTCTATTAAATTTACATAAAATTCTAATTTATCTACTTTAATGACCACCAAGCAAATTGCACAATGAAGTCAGGGTTGCCCTCCTAAGCCCGATATTAATCACCGTAGTGAGCTGAATTAATACGAAGGAACATCTCCACTTGAATTATTTTTTATCTTTATTAATATCAAAGGGATTTGCATAGCCGTTAGTTTAGGCGTGTAGACCACTGGCCTCCCATTCAGGGTAATGACTTTAATGTTGAATGAAATTTTGTAGACACTTAAACCTGTTTATCGATTCTAAAGCTACAATTGAAGTTTTACCTCCCATTCTGTTATTATGACTGTCTGTGATAGAAGCTTTCTACGTTGCCAAAGTGTAGATTTTTTTCCGCGATACAAATGTAATAAGTATGACATATTGACGCAGTATGAATTGTCAGGTTGGTTTTAAAGTCGAATAGGTATTTGTTGGCAAACTCCGATCGAAATGATGATTAAACATCACAACCAATGTAATACTGCCGTGTTATGTACTGTTAGTTCATTTATATGTCTGTAAGCGTTGCTGTAAAAGTGGATTTTTTTGCGTGTGGAAATGTTCACTTTGCGAGTCTTTAAACTGACAGCGGTGTGACAATTTTAAATATTATTGAATATATTATATTCATTTATTATCAATAAAAAAAATCAAAAAATATTCGCGCGTGAATATTGTCGCGTTTACTTACTTAACGCAAACAATCCTAACATTTTCACACTGCGAAAATGTCTACGCCTACAGTATATCAAACGTGAACCTTTTGGTGAAATGTTTAAGACAACCCATTTTACATTAATGCAAACAGTACCACTAGGACATACAGTATTTTAAACAGTATGTGGATGCATGTTTACGCCAACTACGTTAAATCCACACCCCTGATAGTCACCTGTTCCTGTCGGTGAATAAGTTCCTAAGCGTTACGCTTGGTAGTATTCTAAGTACAAACAATACGATAAAGAAGTTTTACTTCAAGAATTTAAAAGAAAATGCTGTTTTGTTAAATTCTGCAAACTTTCATACATATCAGATAACACAATTGGAAGAAATTTGTTCGTCAAATGGTCAACAAAAACAAATCACTTATTATTTTAAATTGGTATCCTTGACCGATCGTAGCACAAAAACGAACACGCGGACACATTTTTCTTTTTCTTTTTGCATTTCCTACTATGCAATTAACTGCAATTAATTTTTTTTCAAAACATGCATATAAGAGAAAAAGTTTAAGACACTGCCACTTCCTTATTTAAACTTCACACGGCTGAAAACAAAGATTATATACGGGTTAATAATTGGTATAAATGCGTAGAACAAAAAATAAAAGCTTTTCAGTAATCGGTCACCGGTAAGATACGAAATAATCCTGAAAAATAATTGTGAAATATTACATGTGTTTACTTAAATGCGAGTGCAGGCCTTAATGTAGAGCATTTAACAATGCATTTACAGTGAACTAGTTGCTATTCAATTGCTGTCGTCTGACCTATTCATGTAGCTTGTCAATGCTCTCCCCTCAACCCTATATACGTGCAAGACAAAAATGTGTCTGGGTACCTTGCGTTCCTGCCGGCTGATGACGCCCTTTTATTATTTAAGGCGAAAAGCGGTTTATGTTGTTACATTGCCACGTTTTGTATTACTTTTTTGTGATCTTTTGGACTAAAGAAGTAAATGAACTCGGAGCTTGTTCTGGTCTACACTACCAATATTGGTAATTTTATACATGTAACTCTATTAAAACTGTCATTCGCAACCCTACGTGCTGTACCCCTAGCAGCATTACTAACCCTGTAGAGAAACCACGTCAAAGTAGGCATATTGGCCATCGCCACATAAATACAACGAAATGGCTTTTTGGCAATTGTGATATTTTTAACATATTATTAAGTATGATACATTGAGTCAAGTTATTTTATATTTAACACTGAAATACAAAGTACGAAGGAATACAATTTTGCGATGTGTGCCCTGTCCGGGCCTCAAACCCATATTCACAAGTATGTCTTTCGAAGTTTGAATTAAATTCTAACAGTAACTTGTAAGGCATACTGTTAAACTACTTACAGTATTTGGAACCAAGAATTGAAATAATCGAAAAACAAAACCTTCACGGCTTGGAAATTTGCCTGAGTATTGCATGTATGTACCTAATTGTGACCTTCTAATTTCTCAGTTCGAAACCTTGAACAATCGATCATTCATTCTCGGGTATGTTTGCCCAGCGGCTGACCACTGTATTCCCGAACTCATCCATCAACCGGCTGACCTAGGTCGTCAGAGGAAATCGGAGTACCAGGGGAAAACCCACGTGGTCGGGTAGGTGAGAGTGAACGTTACGTGAGGCTAGGCCGAGATTCGAACACTGTGCCTTCAGATTGCTGTACTATCACTGTACCTGACTCAGCTACAATGTATGCGGTCAATGGAAGCGTCCTTGCATAACCGTGCTATATTTATATCCAAAACGAAATTAAGGGGAGGTTACTGTTTATACAAAAAAAAACCAAGAAAATGCAGCAAAGCTGCTGGACACCAAATGTTTTGATAAAAATCATTACCTGTCAGATGCCAACTAAGAGAACGGATCCTGCATACTTCAATTTATTCTTCGATTATTTTTGTTTATGACATTGATTTTATCGTTCAGAATATTTTGTTTACGCTCAATACCCTTAAATGTGTCATACTATTGCCACTCAATACTTATCCCAGTACTCGGGGTAATATTCTTAAAAGTGTGGACTTCGGCATAGCATTGTGCTAGACATTTAAGATTCTTACCCCTTGAGTTAAGATTTTTTGTCGTATCCCAAAGTTGGGAAAGACTATATAAATCATATCCTAAAGGATGTCAAAAGAATGATGAACAAGTAAAACGGGAAAAAATTATATGAATGGTCGGAGAAAAATTCGACTACCCCTGTTTTTGAGATTCATTCATGCCTTTTTTTGTGAGTTGTGATTTGACGATTTTCTGTAAAAAGACTTTGCTTTATCAGCATTATATTTTTAACGGCTCTTGTTAACCAAACGTGGTATACTTCATCATCATGACATGTAGATTTGTTTTCAAAAGTAAAAGTCTGTTTTGAAACAGTAATTGCCTTCTTCACAGCATTTCACGGTTTTATAGCTTTACAGTGTTGGACTTAATTATCACAATATTCCGTCTTTGCGTATTGCAGAGTTATCTTCTCTTGAGAGCAGGTATTGATTGTTACGTCATTTGTTTGTGA
>JAUMHH010212691.1:0-12645 GCA_032359455.1 Chlamys rubida | reverse complement strand
CGAGCAAGTAACATTGAAAATGTTCACATCTTTCTCAACCAATCAGATTACGAGATTTTAACAGAAGGTATAATAATGTTTTATATGTAGCCACATCATGTGATCATGGCCGTGGCATAGTTGGTAGAGCGCGGGCTACTGCCCTGAAGGTCGTAGTTTCGTATTTTGCAGACATCAGGGGTTGTGTTAGTCCTTAATAAAGACATGCTAACCTTGTTGATTAACTCTTATACTCTTTTTTATTATGTATACTTCACTTTTAGTCAATGGTAAGTATTATGATTTCTGTTTCGTATGCAAGATGTATGGAACTATATACAGAATGTATAATGAGCTGTTTGTCATACGGACCAATAACAAGCAGAACACGTACAGAGACTTGTGTTTTTGTTTGATATTATTAAATGAGGGATACACGAAACAGAACGACCTCGACCACGAACTGGCCTTTCCATCTGACAAATTACTCAAACTGCTGTCAGTATTTTTCACTGTCCAACCTGCTCCAGAAATGACATCTAGTAGAAGACATACATGTATATGTCAAGATATCGCGTTTAAAGCTTTCTAGTGCGGAAACCCTGAAACCTGGATTCAAAGACAAAATTCGGGAGGTCCTTATAGACGTTCTTTTAATATAGGTTTTGTTGACAAGGAAATAACTGCTATGTGGATTTTTAAAAGGGGTCTCTTATCACAGGTGGTCTCTTTATGGAGGTGGTCTCTCGAACAAGTTTGGTCACATTACATGTTTACTGAACCTGTGTAAAGAGACCGTCTATATAAAGAGACCACCTTATGGACAACGTCTCTAAATATAGCTTGGACTGTAGATTTATACACGTGAAACAGAATTTAAACAATAAACATGTGGTGATCACACTACCACGTGTTCACGGCACACTACCACGTGTTCACGGCATGCGTACGCTCCGTGGAGATATTGACAACATAAACGCGGGTGTATGCCGCGAGGGATTACGGAGAAGGTTGATGGGTGTATCTAGGCTTTGATAGAAAGGAAATTGGGGTTATTTATTACTAATGTGTCAAACGGATGCTGTCTGATCATGTTAAATCGACATTTTCTTTCTCTTCGTGACGGTTTGTGTGTTTAACAGATGAAACAATGATCAACTGTATGTGTTTCCTCCCAGGTTTAAACGAGGGACTACGGACGTGATTGACAACCATGCAGTTCGGTTTGGGGCGAATTACTTACTATAGCCTTTTGTTGAGGGCAATACGGTCACGGCTGTAAAACGATACTATATGCTCTTCCCCATTGGATAGAAATATCCAGACATTTTTCTTGTCTTAACCCAGGTGTATAACCAATAACCATCACGAAACATTAGCGCGTGCTAAACCGGAAGTTAAACGTGTGCGTATCGCATTGTCATGTATAGGCCAAGCAAATTGTAATTACTGTACTTAATGATAATCCGTTTCTGTTTTAAGGGAAAAACAGAAGGTAGACCCTGATCCTGTAGTGTGTACCTCATCAGTCGCCTCATACGGCCATACAGTGGGGAAGCGCAGGACTAGTTTGTTATCCATAAGAGCAGAGGAAGCCGAGACACATACCTGTACAAATTACTCTTAGTTTGAACATGATTTATTCAAATAACCAATCACAATTTTAACATACAGACAGTAACAGACGGATGGTGAAACACGGGTTGAGCTTTTATAAAGTCTTCTAATGATTGTTGGACCCCCTCAGTGAGTATAGCCATTACTGCGACCGTATGTTATGATGTCACGTGAGGCTACTTTTGAAGTAACGTGGCTAATTATAAAGAGACTGTGTCCCAGTGTTTACATGTACGAGCCGTCTATGTTCTCGGCGACGTTGATTGGCCTTCGAAAGTGAGAACAGGCAATTGCCGAACAGATCATTTGATTGGCTACACCTCCTGGCGCGTGCAGTCGGTGTTTTGGATATTGCTCACCTTACAGATATATGTTGACCCAATTTCTTTTTGTATTTAAATGACCATATATAGCTGTGTATAGGACGTAAAACACAAACAAGCCAAACCAAACAAGTTGTATTTTCATGGCAAGTTCATTTTTAGTCGAACTCATGTTAAATTGTTGCTTTTCCAACGGTAAAAAAAAATCTTTAAAGTATTTACACCGGAAGTCCATCAATGTAACACCATACTTTATTGTGTCTACCTATTCAAAACGAACGTGCTTTATTTTTACCTTTTTATTTGGATTGAACGGCATATTTCCTTTCTATGTTCATGCTGGAATGAACGCAAATCGATCTTATGCACATTCATTGAAGCCCGTTAGTATATTAATATTCAAAATGTATTACAGTTATTCGTGATCAAATACAAGTATTCTATGAAAGTTAGTGCAAACAATATTGCTGTAACAGCCCAACGTCACCTATATGTTTTCTCCTTACGACAGTCTCACCGAGGCGGAAGGAGAAGCGTTAAAATGATAGTGACTCTTTTGCGTTCTACAAACTGGACAAATTGGAATGGATCTATAAATATATTTGCGTCAATACTTCAACACTATTGTCCTGTCAGTAACAAGGATGTGAGTATATAACCGACAGTTTTATATATTTTTCATCCAAAAGAAACAAGACAAATTCACGAGGTCACGCAAATTGATATAAACTTTCTGCCTTGCAACAGTACAACGTATTATTTGCTGACAAGCTTCAAGCACATTTTTCTCGTTTCAAAAAACGTTTAAACAAATTGTATGCAGAAGAGTCTATAAGAGAGAGAGAGAGAGCTTATGGTCATTAGCTGAGTATAAAGATAATGTAAAGTTTTCTTAGTAACAGTTAATAGTTTTATTTTAGCATTTCAAATTAAATAACCGTCATATACGTGTCCATTTCCGTCATAATTATGATCCATAATGTGTTTGGAAGACTAAAACCCACAAAGACACAAACACACTAATAAAAACTCGCTGTTACAAACAAATCAAAAACACATTTAAAACAACACTTTCTTTCATGCCAAGTCGTAACCACATCTTACCGCCCAGAATGAATGTTTTGAAACATTAGCTACATAATTGTTAGGCAACTTGATGCATTCGCCATCAAAAACATTGAGCTTCATTTAACCGCGATTAAAATTCTTTGGCACGTTCATGTAAGAATCACGCCTCATTTACTCCCACTGTGCTATATACCCCTAAAGACCAGCGCGTGCGGAGGTACGCAGGAGTTACACGCTCCAGTAAAATACATGTCCCCTCACGTGCACGCATTTCTGATAAAATACTCGACATTCCCGTTTTATAGAGACCCTCCATTAACTAGCACACAACGTGGGGATTCACGCGGAATACTGCAAAATTGCATGTTTTCACGAGTAGAAATTTTCGCGAATTAACTTGTCAAAAATGGCAGTATGTCATTTTTAACGTCTAAATATGCTCTTGCGTTATCAATATTATAGTATTTCAGAATATTTCTGAGTGTAGATTTTTTTAAAGTGAAATTAGCGGAAAATTCCACACCTTGATTTTGTTATACAGTAAAGAAAATTCAAGATTGTATCACCTTTCACTTTATAAATGATATAGTAAAAACAAATATGGCATGATATCTCGGGGAATGAGGTATTTGTAAACATCTATTTACCAACTAAATGCGTGTTTTTTAAACATTCCGCATATTTTTTTCACGAGTACAAGATTTTATTACATGGAACTTTGCGTTTTCGCATATTTAGTTTATGGAGCCACGCATAATGATACATGCAAGAAGGGTTGCGTAAGAGATAATTAAAAAAAGGATCATTGTCTTAATTATTCGATTGTTCTAAATGTGTTGTTCTTGAAAACATTCCAAATGAATAATAAAGTAATTAGCTAAGCCGAATATAATATTCATAAAAGATAAAGTAATATATGTATTTCTTTGCCTGAGAGCTTTGTTCTTTAAGTCATCATGTTCAGTAAGTATAGTACGGAGTGAATCTAGTTGTAAAGGGGAGTGACAATGACACGTATATATATATATATATAAAGTGAAATCTGTCTAATCCGACACCCTGTGAAACACGACCGACGCTGTTCAGACAAGGCTGTCTAACCCGACCCCTTCTGCGACACATGTTGTTAAGACAAGTCTATTAAATCCGGAAACCCAACTCGACTCGACACCCGACTCCCAGTGAAACAAAATGTTGTTCAGTTTAACCTGTCTAATCCGACACTCTGTGAAACACAATGTTATCGCTTCAACTATTTGGTGTGGTTATTGGAAATGACACTTCAAAATAAATGGAATTCATCCGCATTATTGCAAACATCATAAACTACAAGCCTTCTTCGTCAAATTACATAACATATACTTTCTATGAAAAGCTTATATGTATGTGAAAGACCATTGGCTACTCCGATTCACATACATTTGTTTTATAAACTGACCAATATGTTTTCTTAAAAAGAAATGAAAACCAAAATTATCTACATAGTGTTCATACACCATGCGTCACTGTAAGGTAACATATCCCCTTAAGTTTCACTACACCCCATAACCACGAAAGCGTGCAGTAGAGTATTATTGGATGGGCAAGAACAAGAGTCGTCAAGGGCACAAAAAGTTTTTGAGATGGTTCAAAATGGCTGACGATTCATTAAACGTCAAGTTTAAACACGAGGAGTTCCGAAGAAGTATTATTTGGAAGACCTCGAGATTGCCTAATGATCCAGGTGTATAATTGACTTGGTTTTTCTTTATTTTTAAAGCAAGAATGTAGTTTTAGAGGTCTATTATCTTCAGTCAAATTACATTTAGTAAAAAAATAAAAAAATGTCCAACCCATCTGCAAAATATTCTGTTGAGTCATGGTTTTCATCTGACGGTGATTTGATTATTTGGATTCCCAGAGCATCATGTTTAAGTTTTAATAATGATAGTTATGGAAACATCAGTGATTGCAGTACTCCTCATCTAGTTAATGACGTTCAGGGAAGCAGCTTCTACACGCAATTCAACATCACCGTTAGTAATTTGTAATTTTTAAGTTTTGACCTTTAATGAAGTTTACACGAGATTTTACTCGGTGTAGTGGGACAATCTAGGATATTAGCCTGTTCGATACACGTCTCATTGATTTCCAGTCCTGATAAGACACCAGCCTGTTATTACAACTCTCGTTGGTTGCGAGTTCTCGCAAAAGAGCAATCTATTCAAGCGGCAGATACATACGCCTCAGCAGGACACTTACGAATTGAGACGAGGGGGCTCATAAATGTAGACTCTCGTACATCATATCGCCGTTGTTAAAATATGTAAAAGGACTGTACATAAGCTTTGAGTGCAGCACACGTCGACATTTCGAATCGATGGTAATCTCGTTTACTTTTACACCTTAATGTACATACGTTTTACTGGACATTTTTCCGATGTCATAAACATTTCACCGGTTGTGCTATACAAACCTGTATACATTACATGTCCGGTACAACTCTCGGAAATGACAAGGATTTTAAGAGAATGACTTGTTTATTATAAATCACGATAGTAGCGAGATTTTCTACGAGACTAACCAGTTTGATACAACTGTAGCGGAACTGGACTGGGTCGATCGTCGGTGACCAGATAGATCAGAGCGTCCGTCTAGAGTTCGGAGGGTCCTGGGTTCGAACCCCGGTCTGGCCGTGCATTTTTCCTCTCCTGTTACACAACTCTCAAGTGACGAGATCATATCTCGAGAGCTACCTGTTTGTTATAAATCTCGTTGGTAGCGAGGCCTGCCAGGCAATTGTTTATTACAAATCTCGTCGATCGCGAGACCTGCAACGAGACTAACATGTTCGTTACAAAAAAGACGTGATGTATTTGGTTACTTGTAATGAATTATCGCCCCGTCACGATCGATGCAGTGTAAATCAACCTGTTGAATTACGAAATGACAGGCGGTATATTGATTTTGAAATCCGAAAAAAAAAAAAATCTAAAAAATACTTTATAATTCTGTTCCGATAATTAACTAGATGTTGTTTGATATAACCCAGGCTCCAGATATAGCTGAAGCTGCAGTGTACGCATATACATGTATATACAGCTAATACCGTAGCGCTAAGACAGGGGACCTGTTGGTTATGTTTAGTCCCGGGAGCAAGGGTCGACTATATCACACATAAATATTACCAACATTTATCACGTGCAAAATTCTGGGTAAACTATCGAACATGTTTTATCCTTAGGATTTTGATTAAACCACTGAACACGTTTATTATTGGAATCACGCATGAGTACATTCTCCGTTATGTACTATCCTTCTTCTTCTTCCTAATACGGGAAAGACTCCGATGCCGGAGTGTGGAATATCCCGGAACTGTGGCGCTATGTACATGCAAATGGAGGTCGAAAATTTTAATATAAGATAAGATATTTGCCACAGTCCAATTAAAATTAAAATAACATTAGTTATAGCTTAATGTTAAACATATTCACATTATGTACAGTGGCATAAATACAATAGTTAATTAGCCAGACATGATCCTTCAAATGTTAAGGTGGAGATACCACCTTTGAAGGATTCTAGGGAGGGTGACATGCAGATTTCTTCTGGGAGATCATTCCAAACTGCAATAGTGCTTGGGAAAAATGAAGACTTAAAATAGTCTTTGCTTGTATATATATGCCGAAACTTATGTTGTCCTCTAGTACGCCTGTCTGATTGTGTCAGGACGTCATTAGTGACTTCAACCATCCCCCCATTAATCTTATAAATCAAAACAAGTTTTGCTTTTGTTCTGCGGGATTGCAAGTTTTCCCATTTAAGTTTGTTTATCATACCAGTGACAGCTCCTGGAAATCTGTGTTTTTCCATACTTGATGTGTTAAATGATTCAAGACACCACACGAAACTTGATAAAACAATATATGAAGACAACTGGCCACTACTCGACTCTACCGTATCGTTGGAACGGGATGATCATCAAAAATGCATGGGGACATCTGCCGAAGGATTATGGTTTTCATCGTCATTCGCGAGGGAAATTCTTATTTAACGGTCTCTTCTTTGCTATTTTCAACGTGTAACTTTTTCTCATTCACAGAATAACAGTGTCAGAAAATATGTACATAGCTTTGCAATACTTACGTTTAAACTGACACAGGTACGCTAATATCAAAACTTGTTCAGACAGTGCCTTCCATCTTGGATATCAGTAAACATTGACTGCCGTAAAGCAGTCGTGTAGAACAGAATTAGTTTACGTCATCTCTGTCTTAAAGATGATAAGTATATTTACAACAACGAAGTGTCACTCTGAGTAGGAGTATTATATCGGCACATTTTCATATTCTTATAGAAAATTTGTATGTGATTGTTGTAATTTTACAAAAAAATATTTACGACATCAGGCTCCCATGCTAAGACTTGTCAATCATAGACCGTGTGAAAATATTTTGATGGAATTCGGTCAATAAAGGTTCGACCACCCTGGCCTAACCACGTCGTTGTGTGAAGTAGGCCACTCATTGTTTACAGTAGATAGACATCCAAACAAAAGTTCATACTTCATTACGATGTAACGGGACAAAAGTGAAGATGTATCTTGTCCGTGATCTTTTCCTATGCTTTAAGTTAGTTACATCGTAGTCAACAGACAAAGGTAGAAAAATACTGCAATGCTGCTTATTAAGCTTGCATTAAATCATTTACAAACAGAGACACGTCTGTGTTACAGCCAACGGTCTTACATGTAGATTTAATTCCGTGGTTAAAACTTACAATATCATTATAATATAGTATTATATCATTTGTCAATTCACTTTGATCCACAAATGCTTCAAATCCCCATACCCATCTTTTCCGCCCCTTTGTATATTATACAAGAATGACTCTCTCCCTATTTGCATTTGATAACTTCATACCATTTATATTTTATCAAAAGAAAGATGTCCTCTTATACTTAGGAATAGTCTCCATTTCTATTTTTGGGCCCCGACCCTCCGTCAACTATGGACCACGCTCGTTTATTTTGATTTATTCAATATTTTCCCTATATTTGTTTTACTTTTTTAATTAATCCACACACTCTCCCTCCATTTTCAAACCTGCACAAACTCATCATCACTATCATCATGGCGTAAGATCTTGATTCATGCCAAGTTTCGTCAAAATCTTTCAAACTGTATCAAGTATGGAGTAGACTTTAACGATTTTCACCTGACTTCATACATTTTTTATACACGCTTAGTCGTGCTAATCGAGAAACGGAATTACTGTATGTTGCTATATGTTTAAGTCAGTGATATAGATAAACGAGTATTGACACGTTATTTCGACCTATATATACCTGTACAGTTAAGTGTAGATTATAATTAGGAATATTTAATCTTTTAAACATTGATTATTTCACGATTTTTCAAAAACAAGTTAAAAGTGTTATTCTGGTGGAAGAATTTTATAATCTATTTCGGCCTAGCCAGTTAAAGCCGTTTTGAGCTTTCAGATTTTCCAGGCGTCATTTGACACATACAAAGCAATCTCAAGCTGTTTTTCGTTTGGTCAAGTGCAATTAATTAACACAAGACCCCGAAAACAATGTCGTCATTTTGGTAATATTTATATAATTTCATAGAATTATAACTATGATGAGTTAATATTGACCAAAAACTATTTTTACGACAAAATTGAACACTGTCTAGATGGGAACGATGTCAAACTAGATTTTTTATGCTGGAATGAAAAGTGATACACTTTGTATCTCCACAACAGAGACACGGATAATATTATAAATAGAAATACTACTGGCAGAAACACTGGATAATTATCTAAAATGATATAATGTTTCATTAAAATTGGATGTCACACGAAGTCGCGCAAATCTTTCGATAAATGTAAATTAACATAGAACACAATAAGTAACTGTCGTGACCTTAAATAATAGCATCAACTGGAGTGTACGGAACAAATAGTTCCAGGTGTATAAGGAAATTTGTATTAATGAGTAAATTCACGAGGTCGGCACTTTGCTTCAGTTATGTATGTATTATCTCGAGGTCGGCAGTTTGCTTCAGTTATATGTATTATCTCGAGGTCGGCACTTTGCTTCAGTTATGTATTATCTCGAGGTCGGCACGTTGCTTCAGTTATATGTTTTATCTCGAGGTCGGTACTTTGCTTCAGTTATATATATTATCTCGAGGTCGGCACTTTGCTTCAGTTATATGTTTTATCTCCGAGGTCGGCACTTTGCTTCAGTTATATGCATTATCTCAAGGTCGGCAGGTCGACACTTTGCTTCAGTTATATGTATTATCTCGAGGTCGACAGGTTGACACTTTGCTTCAGTTATATGTATTATCTCGAGGTCGGCACTTCGCTTCAGTTATTCTCATTTATATATTGTAATTAAAACTGTCAACTGCCGACCTCGGATATATATTGTAAATAGTAGGCCTACTGTAGTCCTCGAATACCTTCTCTACTTGAAACTGCCGACTGCCGACCTCGGATACATACAAACATTCTCCATTACCAAATTATATGACGTATAGATCTGTATATCTCACTTTGAATTAAAACATCTCTTTATATTTTAGAGATATATTTCTATTTGAATCTGTTTCTTTGAGAAATATCTTTTTTACGTTTAAGGATTGTTGTCAAATTACGGAAATGCAGAACAGAATACATAGGACACATACTAGAAATGCTTCTAACTAGGATAACTGGGATACTGCAATTGTAGTTGTCCTGGGACAGGGTGTAGTTTCCTATGATATGAAGTTCTACGTCAAAAACAAATCGCAACATTTCAATAAATTCTTTAAAACCTTGCGAGTTACCTCCCGTCTTACGATCAGCACTGACTTCATTTCGTTACTACTACTACTACTACTACTTTTTATGCATTGAAATACAGACTGTGCATGTTATTGTCAAACATTTATCTAAAAACAAACTTGATCATCCTCCTTTCAAAATGACAAACAGAAATTACTGTTAAAACATAAATTGCTACGACAAAAACTAGGTTTCATTTTACAAACGGACAGCCATAATCACATGAAATTCCAGAGCATTTTTATGCAGCATCTACATGTTTTTTTCATATCACCATTCAGAATAACAAAATCATCTCCTTTCCAGTGTTCATTTAGACCGTCTAGCCTGTTTTTGAACACATCGATCGTTGATGAATCCACAATCTACTGGCATATAACGATCGATGTTCAACTTCATGTGCGGTCAGAGTTACATTGAATGGAACACAGGAGCATCAAAAGACACCAATTTCTGAAATAAGTATGCTAACTGAACACAATGCATATAAAAAGTGTGGACGTTACCTGTAAGTTCTTTCATAGATAGTTTCTTTGATTTTCGTCTGCAAACAGCAGAACGTTTAGCACGGAAATGTGCACCGTTTTTGATGACGTCAAACTTATTGACGTCACTTTAGTATGTGCCAACGAAGGGCAGATAATCATACCTTCGCCAACCCACAACCAACTAGGCCGTTAACGAGCCAGACTATGGATACGTCTTACCATATTTCCTATACATTTCGTATCTTGGTATACATTCCTGATACGATAAGCTTCTCCATATTTGTCCACAGTTTAATAAGAAACAGAACAAAATCAAACAAAATAAACACTGACAATTAAGGGTTAAGAAAACAAAGCTTCAAAATAATACAATAAGTGCATGTAAGGTAGATGATAAAAAAACTAAGTACATTTTCGCTATCCGCCATCCTCGATACTCCAGGGATTACGCTCACCTACGCTCTCTACACCCCTGAAATATGTCATAGCAAAACTGAAGGCTCAGTGTGTACCGCCTTGTCGATTTAATGTACATCAAAAGAATATCGCAGTCGCGTAACGGTAAAAATCGACAGGCTTTGAAGTCGGGTGTCGCTCAGCCTAGCGATTGGTCAGTTTTTTTTTGTTTTTACCCGAGACGACCAATCAAACATATATCTTCGTGCCTTCAATTTCGCTATGACATATTCCAGGGGTGCAGAGAGCGAAAGTGAGCGTAACCCCTGGATATCGAGGATGCCACTGACTATGTCATAGCAAAAATGAAGACTCAGTGTGCACCACTTTGTGGATGAGACAATAAGTCTTGTTTAATCCTTCAATGTACATCAAAAGAATATCGCTGTCCCGTAACGGCAAAATTGACTGGCTTTGAAGTCGGGCCTTGCTCCTCTGTACCCGTTAATAACAACTGAAATTTGGTATAGATGATGTCATTATCATTCTGTATACTGATTTGATGTTCAAAATGTTGTTGTAAAAAGTACCCGAAAGTTTTGCTTTGTGAACCACAACCCAGCCATGTCTGTAGACTGAACAAATACCTTATGCAAAACAAAATAAAAAAAACTTGATTTATTTTTCAATAAATACCCGGAGTACCTGGAAATGAACCCATGTGGTATTTCAGGTGACCCAATCCCTATTCACGTCCGTTCAGGGAGTCGAACCCCTGCCATCTTGGTAAAAGGTGCCACACCGTGCCTAACGATTTTCATAAATCACTTACTTGGTAAGAAGTAAATATCACTGTCTGTAGACCCCCAAAATAACAGGTTTATAATGTATCACCGTGAACCGTGACATTAACTATAATCTTCTTCGCTCTCAACATCACAGTGTAATGAAGGTTTAATACCCTTTGATTTCCTGACAATACTATTGACTACCCATGGTTATAATAATATTGACGGTACTTTTTAAGCGGTCTGATATATAGTTTAGTGAGCATGCTTTGTTTCTAAGATTTCACCGTACCTTACTGTAAGATATGAATCGGCTGAATCATATCGCTATTGTTAGCTCCCACGAGACAAAGTATGTTGTGGCTTGTAGCGCAGACATTTTCTTTCCGTCAAAAACAATGGATAACCCATTTGTTAACAAACAAATGTTGCCAACATAAATTGACGATGCTTTTTCAATATATAATTCAAGACACTACATTGTATAAGAATAACTAAATTTGCATATGCACTCGAATTTACTTGAATAATGAACTTTTTGTATTGATAATGTGATATATAAAAAACATAGTTTAAAATATGCGCCAAAAACACGTGCAGCCTTTGTGGGTATATGCGGTTGTGAAAACTTGACCAGCTTTGCCGGGACACCTGCGCCATTTTGACGTAAGACAACTGAAGTAAACATGATGACGACATCAAAACTACTACAGGTATGTAGGCCTTGAACTTTATAAAAATTAACATCTTCTATAATATGGTGATATTTGGCATAATAACAAAGGTATCACGATTTGACCGAATGCATATAACATATTTAGTAGACTGATAAGTCGGATAAGCCGTGTTCAGGGTCGGACTGTACATATCTTTTATACGGTCGGTCCCGTGCTCAGGGTCCGACTGTATTATCTTTTATACGGGCGGTCCCGTGTTCAGGGTCCGACTGTACATACCTTTTATACGGTCGGTCCCGTGTTCAGGGTCGGACTGTACATACCTTTTATACGGGCGGTCCCGTGTTTAAGTCGGACTGTACATATCTGTTATACGGGCGGTCCCGTGTTCAGGGTCGGACTGTACATACCTTTTATACGGGCGGTCCCGTGTTCAGGGTCGGACTGTACATACCTTTTATACGGGCGGTCCCGTGTTCAGGGTCGGACT
>JAUMHH010212680.1:0-12646 GCA_032359455.1 Chlamys rubida | reverse complement strand
AAAAGTCAACATCATATCCGCCTCATTGCTTTATTGCTAGGAGATACACCACCCTACCGCCTCCAGCACACATTACACACACGGAAGCACGTGTTCTAATGATGAATAAAAATGTTTTGCTTTTTTGTCTAAATCAGTTATGTATAATCTAAAATTATCCGTTCGGATAGGATACCAACTTATTAAGGCTGTTTGAAGAATATGTTTTTCAATGAGATGCAAGGAGCGGATCTAATTAGAATATTGCTGGCTAATATGCAGTGTCATTGTGTTTTACCATTCAGGTAATTATTTTTGTTATACCATGGGTAATGACCTTAACTATAAAACCAAACTGTTCAGTGTTATGGAAGCTTTCCCGTTTGATGTGATATCAATATAACCGATTAATTAGGACTGTTTGAAGTCAATTAGCGTTTTTGCTGTCGATATAAATAAGCAGATCTAATGTCTAATGTTGCTGTACTAAATAGGAAAATGTCATTATGTTTGATCAGTCAAGTGGCTGTCTTTTTCATACTGTACACAGTTGGTTGTTGGGGAGTTAACTGTTGACGTTGTTGTAAGAGAATATCTACGCTTTATTAGTTGGGTGACTATAATTTCAATACTGCGGTAAATGTTATAAAGATTGGTATTGAGGTAGCCGTACTTGTCATAAAACAGGTTTAATTTAAAATATTCGTTGACATTTATTGATAGTATATGACTTTTATTGATATTAAGTGACATATATTGATATCTAAGTTAAATATAGAATTTGGTAAGAAGACGACAAAGGGTTGTTAGTGAGATGTCTATTATTTCAATACTGTGGTAATTCTTATAGGGATTAGTATTGAGGTAACCATACTTGTCATACGGAGGTAAAATTGAAAATGTTTGGTAATAATTATTAACATTCTGAGGTAAATGACATACAAATTGGTAGGGAGACGACAAGGGGTTCGTAGTTAGGTAACTATTAGTGCCTTATGTTGTCTAATCCTAAATCATTTAGGGTAACAGCAACAAGTGGGTTCCCCGTTGTCGGTTGGGTGTCCTGCTGGGTGTCTTCGGCAGTATGTTTCAGTGATGTAGCACTATAAAGTTGACATCAGTTCCGCGCTATCACAAGGAGACAAACACGAACATATCGCAGACTCCCAAAACACAGTATTTCACGCTCTTAAATGACTTCAGCTGTTAAGATGACATTGAATCGTATAAAACCAAACAGGAGTAAGAGTTTGGTAGCGAGATAATTGTCATGCTAAAGGTTTAGTAGTAATATGATTAGTATTGCCTTGTATTGGCGATTATTGATTTCAGTTGTCGATGGACCGAAAACAATACCAGAACGAAACAATCGTTGTCATGTTTGATGTAAATGTCATAGTTCGTAGAGACGTGACCATTATTGTCATACTAGTGGTATTTACGATATTTCTTTAGTCAGGTTAAAAGAATGGTCATACTGTTATTAAAGCCATTAAATTTGAAAATGAGTTACCATGAAAAATGTCGGACTTAAGCCATCCGTCAAGGAAGAATAGTAGGGAAATAAAATGAAAATATTAATTTTGAAGACAAATGTTATGATGTGCAATTCTTACATCGGTCATATATAACAATGTGTATATTATCTCATATTTTGACCAGCCTTGTACAACAAAACGAATTTACGATCTTGAAAATAGACAAAGCGCATCAGCTAGCGATTTATTTACTGAATTCCAGTCCTAGATATCATTACCCATGAACAACACATTGTCTTTATACAATACTTACCTGTATACCGTCATCTGTCCCATATTGATCTTATAGGGGTTAAACGTCTCCAGACTTTGGAATGTGGATTTTGAATGGTCGTCTGAGTGCACATGACCGGAGGCCTGTAGACATTCTTGAATGACCACATGTTGGTATTTGTCGTGGTCAAAACCGTAGTACTTACCTATAATAAAAGAAGCTGGGCTATGAATTTTGCTATAAATTAACTGCGAGGTTACTGACTCATAGAAGTATACGATGTATTTTAAAAGTAAACAGTCAAATATAGATGCACTGTATACAGAACTTGGGTTAGGGTGATGCCCTATCGATTTTAACTAGAACCAAATTACCATTATAACAGATGGAGTTAAGATTTACATTTTATGAAACTAAAATGTCAAACCTACTTGTCGGACTGAATCGTACTTTCTCCTTGCCCAGTTTTTCATCGATACACTTTTGGTCGGTTGGAAGGATGACTTGTGTTTTGGCAGGGAAGAACCAATATGTCGCGAACACAAAGTCTATGGAATGGTTAAAGTCTGGGTGGTTCCGAGATAACGTTGTAGGAGCAAGAGTTCCGGTGGACAATAGTCTCTGGAGCCCATCCTCATCGTGTGGTCCAATATGGCGCCGTTTTCGTTTCCGATGACTATCTGTCTTTTTATCGGAATTGAATATGTTTTCTGAATGAAATCTATCACTTACTTTCTTTCGAGATTCTTTTTTATTTAAAGTATTTCTAGTTATTCGTCTATGCCGCATGTGTTCAATTTTATCCAACGTTCTCCTAGGTGGTTGTCTATTGTTTACCTTACCACGTGACCTGTAGCGTGTTGGTGAGTGGTCGTAACCAGGGTAACCGTTTCTATAAGGTTTCTGATAATAGGGAGTTTCTGAATCATCTGTATAATCATCGCCTGCGACATTCTGTATGACGTCACTGATATCATCGTACATAGTTGGGTCCATGTAACTTCCTGTTTGTTCCCTGACAGCAGCTGACGGTAACGAGGCTGGTCTGTAAGGGGAGTTAACTGGTGGTCCTTTCTTTGAAGCTGTTCTCAGGCGTTGGTGTTCGGACTGTGGGTTGTAAATGTACTCCCCTTCCTTTTGTCTGAGCATCTCTGCATCCTAGACCAATAAAGAAACAGCCCATATATCATTACTTCGGTATACACCAGATAGAACGTGTGTTTCTTCCCAATAACAGTGTATCAAAATATATGAAATTCATGAATTTCTACCTTTCATTAAATGATAGGAAACTCCATCTATCCACATTTCGAATGCTGTAACATAATATTGATACAGGAGAACTCCCGTCTACAAATTTTAGATGGACGCGAGAAATCCGATTATTAAGTATAAATGGGGGAATTGTTGTCTACAACACACAAGCAGGCACTCGTTTTGTATATTGAGATTCTCCTGTGTTTTATTGACAATTTATTAACAAATAATAATGACCTCTTTCTTTGTTGATGGGCCGTTAAGAATTTAAAAAAAAAACATTTTTCCGTGTTTACAGTTATATTTGTTGGTAAGCATTTTCCCGTGTTTACAATCGTATTTGTTGCTAGCGTTTTCCCGTGTTTTCGAGGTATTGGCCGGTGTTTACGTTTTATTGTTTGGTGGAGATCCCCCCGTGCCTACTTGATATTTGTAGATAAGTATTGCCTCGTGTTTGTTTCCAAATATGCAAGTTGATGAAGACTATCGACAAGTTTTATGTCGCCATTAGAATCTCACAGGGAAATATGTTGTTTCTTTGTGTGATATGACATGATTTTTATTATGCTAATTAAACTACTTTGTGGTTTTCTTATCACTACCCAAATTCTCGATGTGATGGCTTGACATTACTTGGATTCGACTCCGATTTATATGTCGGTTGTCATCGATGACGAAGAAGACGCTACCCCTTCTAGAATACCCGATCTTAGTATCCTTGTACTTTTTCAATGGCCTCCAAATAAATTTTCTTTTGTTGATATTTTTCGTTAGTTTTATTATCGATTTTGATTTAGAATTATGGTGTTAATGACGCTTAGGTATTCTCTTGTTGTTTACATAGATATTCTCTCCTGTCTACCGTGTACTTGTTGGTAAGTATTGCCCCAGGTTGTCCCTTATTTACTTTATATATGTTGACGAAGATTTCCCCCTCTTACCTTATATTTGTTCAATGGTCTTTCCATATCCGACTGTCGTGATTCTTCCTCGAGCTCCATATAACTCTGGAGCTGTTCTGGATGTGACCGTAGATACTCTAGCGCCTCCGCGGACGTGTTGATCCATTTACTCCTTTCTATATCCCTCCGCTCGTCTATAACAACAACGTATATGGACGAGTAACGAAGATGCTACTAGAGATTTGATCATTTGCCTGCGAATATGTTCCAGTAGTAAAACCGATTTTATGGTATAAATTCATCATAAACTTTGATAATTAAAAGATAACCCCGAGAGAGACAATGTGAAGATATTGTTTCAGTTACTTACCGGAGTAGTATACTTTATGGCCGGGTGATTTAATATTCCGACTGAGCGCCAGAATTTTACTATAACCCTTCGTTTTAAACCGGAGTCGGCAGAAGTCGGCCCGGGATTGCTCGTGAACGTTCGTACCTGATTGAGAAAGAAATAGTTTACAATATGTAATGTGTTGAACTTATTATTTCCGTCTCTGAAAATCTTGAACCTCTAAACGCATTGTTCGTGCAAATGATGAACTCCCATAGCATGTAACATTTCCATAAGCTCGTATCATCTTTCCTTTTTTAGATGTTTTATCCGGAACTTCCACAGTTCGGATATCCATAATATAGAACGTAGATGAAGCGAATATGATAAAAATTCAGATCTTGAAGGTGGGACAAAGTAACCCTCCACGTTTACTAATAATACATTATGTCGAAGGTCGAGCATACTTTATATAGGTAAAATAAAAGTATATGCCTGCTGTATACCACTGGATTATCCTATGAGGCGATTTATATTTGGAGTTACTATTGGGTCTTCTATTAAACGGACTTTGAGAAACAAAATAAAACATCCATTATTCTTAATTTCTGTTTTTCTTTTCGGCGGTGTTTCAGTAGGTACATCCGGTTAGCCGTTGTCAGAATAATGTGTCCGGATGGAGTGTCGTGCTACTCTGCCAACGTTTTATACATATAGGCATACACAATATACGTTCTAAGAATACCTATTACTGAAAGCAGTGGTGAGTCGTAAACATGTACACTCTTACCCTCTATGAATTTAAATTGGCCTCCTTCTCCTTCGTGGCCCAGACAGTCCGACATCCAGTAGAGAAATACGTCATTTCCGGTCCCCTCGATGCTGACGGTGAGAGGTGAAGCCTGAGCCCCTATTGTATCCCACAACGATTGTTCCAGAAGGGGTTTCCCCGTCCGGCCGTCCAGTATTGTTGTCTGTAACACGTGATAGTAAATCACACATACAAGATTTATTTACTACAAATTAACATACACCTGTAAAACATGGGAACGTATCTAGCACATGTACAGCAAAACCTCGTTATATTGCCAACATTTATACAGAGAAATCATGGCGTTTTAAAGGGGTTTGGGGGTAAATAGAGGGAACTGAATGAAGGAACTCTTGAGAAAACAACAAAAAGGACCTTAAAATAAGTTGGCGGCAAACGAGGTAGAAAATAAAACGAGGGGCATTATATCGAGGTTTTACTGTACTACAGTTCGCTTGAGCATACATACGGGAAAGTATCTCGTATTGTCATCCAGGTCTATATTATACACACGGGGGTTGGTTTTACCATTTACATGCAAATTATCCATACAATAATTTGTCTGACACCTCTCTTCATGTGAAAATCGTACACACAGTTTTCAGGGGTTTGATTGGTTCTATTTACGTGAAGATCATACATACGATTTAATGGTGTTTTGTCTGGTACAACTATTTACGTGAAAATCTTACATACAAGAATTATAAAATAATGCCATTCACGTGAACATACATATGAGTTGTAGACGTATCTAGTACTACTATATATGTGTAAATCACATATACAGGAAGTGGCTTGCAGTGCCGTTCGGAAACACAAGTAATATACAGTACTAACCTACATGTACATGTACTACAAGAGATGTAGTTTAGTTGGTGGATGTAACGAAAATCTTTATAAAAAATGTTTACTTATTACCGAATTTGGCGACTATCAACACAATTACACCAAAATACCCTGTTTTATACACAACAAACATGGTTGTACATTGTACGTCCGTTCATGTCCTTTGCTGTTAATGGGACGTTTAACTACTCAGTAACGTTTGGGTTTGCTTGTGTTTTACGTCCTATCAACAGCTATGGCCATTTAAGGTCGTGCCCGATTTTGGTGGTGGAGGAAAGCCGGAGTTCCTGGAGAAAAAACACCGACTTTCGGCCGGCGACTGCCCAACGTAGGTCTTGAACCCACGACCCATTGGTGGAGGGCTAGTGGTAGCAGAATGTAAAAAATCAGTAAGACCACAGCAAACCTTAACCTACTTATAGAGGAACCGAAATCCAATGAGAACGGAAATGACGTACCTGCGACCGGTAGTAGATAGGGAAGCCAGGTCCGTGGGCGTACTTGACCATGAAGTCCGGTACGTCATCATTGTTGTAGAACCCGGGGGCTGGCGTACTACGGACACACACGACAGGTCAGGATTTATATACACAAGATAAAAAAAATCGATACCAGAAGCAACTTGTGAAACATCAATAAGAAATCACCATGAACTAGAGACAGGACTAGACCCTTAAAATCACACTTTTCTGTCACAGAAAAATGCAGTCATATTTGTTCTAACAGAATATATACATGTTATGCCAACAATATTGACTTAACATGTTGTGGCTGATATTAAAACCACTTCAACAAAGGTATCGCAATCTATATAAAATGGTAATAACAGATTCTTCTTCGAACAATAATTTTGCAAACGAATGGAGAACCATTTGTTTACTGCTAATGGAAAATCTAGTTGTGTCTATTCCTTACTTGTAGGACTCTGACCACGGGAAGGTTCTGTTCCAGAGAACGCTGTATGTGGCGCCATCTATCGCCAACACGGAGGAGTTAAACATTGCCATGACGATATCGTCCACGCCATCCCCCGTCAGGTCCAGTAACACTGGAGGCGTCATGATCCCCTTATACTCGTCAGTATACACTAGCCGAGACTGTAGTTATGGAAACGGAAGTGACGCCATTGACCGGATATAAGAATGTCTAGTTTAATATCAAAGTACATTTAAGTTTTTTTGTTAACGATTCTATTTTCTGAAAGTTGAAATGAAATCAATTTTTAAAGCGACAAAGTAAATAAAAGCATTTTAAAAAATGAGAACATTTTGGCTTTTAGAATTAGTAAAAAATTGTAGATATGTTTAAGAATTTAATTAAACAAGTTAATCTACCATAGACATATCTAGATATTAAATGTCAGTAACTAGTTGGTTTATTGCTATCAGCTGATGATCCCCAGAAATTCCCATTGAGTCAGTAGGAATATATTGTGGTTTGTAACAAACATTTAACATTGAAGTATTTCCCTGTTATATAATGAATAGTCGAGTAGGGTTCTCAATGTGAGAGATCTGTTGTAAGGTACGGGCATTGGTCGGCTATTGAATACAGATAGTTCTGTGCTGACCGGATACACCGTATACATACAGGTGTAAAGTCCTGATACACTCGTTTGTATACATGTAAAGATGCAATGACCTGGATAACCACACTTGTACAAAGGTAAACGTGTGATGACATTGCTCGGTAAATGACGATTAATACTCACACTTTGTATTTCCCCGCGGTACAGGTTATCCAGCGTGATGCTCCACAGACTACCCGGATGTGTCTCGCCCCCAGTCCCGTATAGAACGATATCTGTGCCGTCAGTCATCGTGTAAAGCTGTGGCGAATAATACGACTCCCGATAATCAGGTACGCCAATTTTCTTTATTATTTGGCCCGTCCTTCCGCTAAATAATATAATCCGTGCTGATAGTCTGTACTTGCTTCCTGTAAGGGTTATACATAACAGTTAGAAGTGTCTGTGTTATTAAAAAGTGTCCATTCCATTTGTACTGTGATATGCATGAATATTATTCGAAGTAAGTAAAACAGTTCGATCATAAATAATATTTAAAGCGAGATATATAGGGATGAAAAACGATTTTCTTATTACATGTACGTATATAACATTATAAAAGAGTATTAGACTTTATATATCAGTAATTATAATATTAATTCAGTTGGTGGCGAGTTTTTACATTGCCATGAGTCATACCATTTAAAATTATTTTAACAAGTCGATTATATATAGCTTTTGTACATGCGCGCTGACCTGGTTCCTGTAGCGGGTCACCCCCGTGCATTGTGAGGATATCGACCGTGCCGTCGCCGTCAAGGTCCCGGATGATCTGAGGTGTATACAGGTTCATAATCTCCTCTTTACCATAGTCAAAGTTCCACAACAGAGAGCCGTCCCGTCCACTTACAGCTTGGAAGGCCTGCCAGGTAGTAAAACATCATGAATGAGAGTGATCTCCCTTCTATAATGAAGAATGTTGCTTTCCTTCGTACTATGAAATTCATTAAGTACATCGACTTTGTTATTGTGATATATCTGGGACATAGATAAAAGTCAGTAGTGATATTATTAGTTATCTCTGGGTTAGGAGGGGTCTACGGGCTCATTAACCCCGTCTGGTTTTTATAGACCCCGAGCCGAAGGCGAGTGGTCTATGAAAATCAAAGGGGTCTAGTAAGCTATGATCCAGAGATAACGAATTTGTCACCCTGACAATCTTTTTTAATAAATTTTTTTCTGCAAAGTTATAAGTCACTTTGTGAGTTTGAGTTGTACTTGACTGCTACCAAAATAGACCCTACCGGACACCTTTTCGGCAATATTTTGGACAATACACTACCATCTTTGTAATTAGCAACCTAGAGGCCCCCTCATTGCCTGTTTCGTTAAATTTGCTGTCAATTAAGTAGGCTATTTCATCCTGAGAAGAATTGGCACACATCGAACGCTTGTGTGTGTGTGTCGGACGCCATCTTTGTTGTTATGAAGAGAGACGTTAGTTTGAGTTATCTCCCCTCGCACGTGCTTTTATAAACCCCGGCAGAGCGGGGTCTATTCAAATATAGACCCCGGCAAGATATCCAATCAGAAAGAGTGTTACAAATTAGAAGGGTGACAAATATATATATAATTATAAAAAATGTCTGAATATATTATAATTAAAACCTTACGAGGAAATTACCACCAGGGTCCGTACTCTTGTAACCGTTCTTATGCTCAAGTATGGATTTTGTACTCAAGCCGAATTTACTGTTTCTGTGATAATTAATAATCATATTTTGTCAATTACTTGAAAACATTTAAAGTGACTTAAAGCCGAATTATGTGTTCAATGTTTACATTTGACATTTCGATCGTTTAACATGATTTTAACGAGTTACAAGAAAGTAACTTTGAGCACAGAACCCATGCTTGAGTATGAGAACGGTTTCGTGAATACGGGCCCGAAGTCTGAACTGCTCCCAACCTAGTGTTCTAGATCCCCATACTATCAAACCAGTTTCGTCATTGTTACTTCTGTAACGACAACGGCAGTTGGCTGTATAAGTGTCAGCATGGATTACACTGGCTGTAGGATGGATACTTTGGCCATAGAAAAAAAAGGCTTCACGGATTTTGATACTTCAGACAGTAGAGCACTTACATTGGCACGGCCCCCGGCCAAACAATCGAGGACACCATCTTTGTTTAAATCCGCGTTACAATTCACGCCAAACAGCTCGTGCGGAGAATAATGACGCCAAAGTTCCCTACCAGTGGCGCCTTCCAGTGCCATCAACCCGCCAAAACACGGATGTGTCCCGTTAAAATAAATATCACAGACAATATCTGGAAGGTAGTACCCATCGGCTCCTGTAAAAACCAAAACAACATGGATATTGGTTAAACGTAGCTCCTATATTCTTAATAAAAAGGATACCCGGAGAACAGAAATATATACATACATATACCTGTTTATTTTACACAAAACTCAATGTTAGTCATGTCAGTGGCAAAACCAATATTTTCTAATACTGTACACAAAATCAACTCCAGACACGTCGTTATTTTCAAACTACAGAATGTCAGAATTTTGAAACTTAAAATTTTTCTGTCGGGGATGTTATGAAATCAAAGCGATTTCTTTACAATCCATATATCTGATATAAACACTGATTAAATTTTATTGTAGACCAAGATGTGACTTTTTAAGTTAAATAACACAAAAATCAGTGCACGACTGTGAAGAACTATTTCTTTGAGTATCAAAACCTGTTTGATTGATCCATTATTGGTATTTAGTAATTAGGGGTATTACAGTAGCATTATATATTTACTGCATTTTGCAATTTTCATCATAGAGGAACGCAATAACAGTAAAATATCATGCTTATCCCCAATAAAACAAAAAGTAGAGAGAGGTAGACATACCTGTACCGAATCCCAGGATGATGTCAAGGATACCGTCCTGGTTTACATCTACTAAGCGGAAGGCAGACTCTGTTATAAGCTTAGGAAACCCCATTACCCATACATCCTCCACACTAAACGAATCACAGCCAACTACTTCCGGTATATCAGCAGATTGGGATTCTATGTCCGGTCCCTCTTTGTCTTTCGTTTTACCCGGAGGTTTGTTGTATAGATATATTATCAATGTCATTAGCGACCCTAGAGATAACACAATAACTAAGAAACACGTTATCGTTTTTAACTGTTTGCGACATCGACAGTTCGGCGTACGGCTTTTGACCTTTGGCCTTTGTCGAGGATGCATGAGTGGTTTTGACGCAGACGCCCTGTCCATCTTTGGCCCTTCCATGAACACGTCATCTTCATCTGAGTAGTACTCTCGTTCCCAGTCCTCATAATTGTTATCTACGTCATGATAATTGTTATCCACGTCATCGTGTATTGTGTAGCCGTTCCGTTTCAGGCCCTTCTTGCTAAAGATTACTTTTGTTTCCTCCATTGACGTTGACCTAAAATAGAGGTATGTTTGTATTTGTATATTAAATGGTATAAGTTATTTAGCGTAATAGAAACCAAGCGTTTGAAACGATATGCTTTGACGTTTTGAAGAAACATGAAATGACTTCTAGAGAAATAGAGAATTTCAGAAAATATCAATGTTATGAAGTTACAATGCTTTTGTTAAACAAGTTTGAAATGTTTAAACTCAGCTTCATAATGGTTACATGTACAAGACACCTTTTAAATGATATTCATTACAAAAACCATTTTAATAAATATATTGATGATCGTTTTTACTTGTTGATAACATTTTAGCTTCTGTATTTGTAGATGACAGTGTGTTATTATATCTTAAACCCTTTCTCTGTAACGTACAACATTTTGAATATGTAGGTAAGCGTTTATATTGTTACAGTTCAATAATTATTTTATAGATAACAAAGTCTCTGATGCTCCTCTTATAAATTGCAGAGTTTCTACCCTTGATGAGTCTCCATCCTACTGCGGTCGGGGGATAGCGCGTCTCAATATTGGGGAGATACGCTAGGTAAGGGAGAGACAATCCATGTATGCCCTTGTGTCATTACGACACGTAATAACAGTTTAATGGCACACTGGCGACGGTAATGTGTATAACGTATTCAACTGTGACAGTTCGGACCTCATTTTGCTTTGCCTGTCTTCACTTGTATTTCTCTGTAAGGCTCGCATCGGAGATGTGGATCCCCTATAGTAAGCAGTGTCCGTCCGTCGTCAAGGTAAAGGTCACTGTTACTAAAAATAGACCATGTTTACGGGTTGGGGGCTTGTGAGGTCCTTAACTCGGAATCCAAAAGTCTAAAAAAAAAAATATAATTTGACATGGTGGTGTAGTTGTGCATATACTATGTAAATAAAACAGTTTGCAAACATCCATAACAGGAAGTTTGTTTAATGATTGTAAATATTTGTGAGGATAAGCCAGCTGTCAGTTGGTAGTTAGTAGTAGGTATTCCTCAGACCATAATGTCAATGTAATGACGTCACGTATAACAGGTTTTCAAAACGTCAGCTATTATGCTACTAAATATTCAGAACATTTGTTAATAAGCTCTTCCGAATCAGGATTTAAAAACTAGTTGGACTGTAGGTCATCACGTACACATTTGTGCGATTTGATGTTTCCTTCACCACTGGCAGGGAGAGCTGGGATTTAACGAGCACGTATGCAAATCCAGGTTCGTTATTACTGCATGAATTGAAAATAAGAACAAATCTCAGCATTATGTTTGTTCTTTTTCGAGGAGAAATTACGCTTTAAGCAAAAAAAATACCTCTTCATTTAAAATCAGAAACGCTCGCTCTGTGATTCCAAACGTGGGAGGAGTAACTGCCTCCGTAATTTGACATCAAATGTGCATTGATTTTCCGCCCACGCTGATAATCTGTCAACGTTAACTGTGTAGACACGAACGGAGCTCCTACGGGATGTGGTGCCTGAATAACCCTGACGCTATCAGTGTTCGCCTATAACAACTAACACATGTAGTCTCGTTCAACCAGACTCTTGTTGTCTGCACAACCGTCGTCGTTATCATTGTCGATATCAACATTACCTTTGTCGTTATCGTCAACGAATTATGTTCCCCCCTGTCCAGAATTCAAATAACCATCATTGAGTTGATTGATGTCATCGGGCCAGGTTGGTGTCATCATTGGTATGACGTCCTAATAATAATTTATTCGGTGTTTAAAGCCCAAGAGAAAATGTAGGTACTAGATGAAATGAAAATATATACTCTGACAAAGAAAAAGGAAATGCCTGT
>JAUMHH010212669.1:0-12646 GCA_032359455.1 Chlamys rubida | reverse complement strand
GTAATTATGTATATATGTAGCTGTGTGTGCAGACATGTAATTATGTATATATGTAGTTGTGTGTGCAGACATGTAATTATGTATATATGTAGCTGTGTGTGCAGACATGTAATTATGTATATATGTAGTTGTGTGTGCAGACATGTAATAATTTAATCTTTGGCTCAAAGACTTTTACGTTTCCGGCTTGCAAAAAGGAATACCGGGTAATCTTTACTTGATAACCAATTTGAGCTGGATTTACATGGCGGGTGTCGTCGATGAAACGGAAGACGCTTACCCTTCCTGAACACCTGGTCTTATTCTTCCTGTACTTTTTACAAGGGATTTCATGTAAGTCTATTCGTTTTCGTATTTAGCCCTAGTTTTATAAATTAGGGATTTTTTGACACTTCGGTATTCTCGTTTATTAATTATTCAATTTAATTGATTAATTATTCATTTTTTGTCCGTGTATGAATCTGTGCACTTGCAAACGTGTTTATGTCTGAGAAAAATATAGAGGAGTTCTCCCCCTTTATTCAATACATGTACAGCATACTTTAGGTCAATTGATGTACAGCACACTGGTTACACTTTGTGCCAATCATCTGCCATTTTGTATTTCATTTCATGATTTGTAAAGACCCGTTTGAGGCAGACATATTGCGTTAATTTCACATGCAGTGCGAAATGTATTCCCGTGGAATGTATTAGAACCGCATGTTTATTGCGTATGAGATTATGATCTTGGCATCGGGTTGTTGCTTTAAGGCCTTTATTACGCTCGGTGAGAAAGGTAGAAATCATTATCGATGTATCAGCTTTTCATAACGCTCATGAATGAACACATTCACAACAAGAAATTAAATCTGGCATAACAAGGATCTGGGTGGAAATTGTCACGTAAATAGAAAATCATTCATGTCGACCCGAGTACGTGATTACTTAAAGTGCATTGTTAGCTTCTCAAGTACATACATATGAATAGTTTGTTGTCATTTCAAACACTACTTACGGGAAATAAATGTATTAAGTTTCTGTCTGGAAAATAATCGATGGAAAACACTCTAACACAATCAAAATCACAACCGTGTGTTTATATTTTGAAAGCTATACGTTAGGAGATTCCAAAGCTGACGTATGCCAATGCTCGTTGATGAGTATACTGCGTGTTGTATTCGTGCTTGTTAAAACGCTACTTCCCCACGACCAACCATATTATTTCATATAAAGTCTTTATATTTTGTTTTAATTAAAACTGTTCTACCACTTAAACTTGTGTTAGGTGTTGAACTGTTAATATGACAAATCTAAACGACATTAGGTCCAACGTGACCCAACGTAGCACTCGGGTTACTATATACCACAATACAAACTCTCTGTTTACCGCGGTGGCCAAGTGGTTAAGGCGTCGGACATTCTGCTACCGCTGGGTCGCGGGTTCGAGGCGGGTGGGGCGGGGCAGTCGCCAGGTACTGGCCGTAGGTCGGTGGTTTTTCCCCCCGGAACTCCGGCTTTCCTCCTCCACCACCAAAACCTGGCACGTCCTTAAATGACCATAGCTGTTAATAGACGTAAAACACAAACAAACCAAACCAAACCAAACCAACTCTCTGTGACTAAGACTACCGGGGAGGAAAGACCAGACGGTTTTCTTGTGGCATGCCGTTCTTCCAAACATACTGTATACCGGGAAATTTCACCCAGTCAAGCTTTCGCTCTTTGCCAGAATAGCCACATTCGCCCAGTGTTAATTTCGCCCAACACTTATTATTACTATGCATATTATGTTGTTTAATAATATTCGCTGTAATGATAAAATCGCCCTCATTAAGGCGAGCGAAAAAGGCGAAAATTAAACCGGAGCGAAATTATCCCGGTGTACAGTAACAAATTGAACGGTACAGGATGGACAGTTACCCTCGGATAGACCATGGAATCTACTAGTGTTTATAACTAAGGCCGAACACGAGAACTTTGTTAGAAAGAAACATCATTTAAAGCGTAAAAAATGAGACTAAAATATTTTGTTTTTATTTTTTCTACTTTTACGTACCATTTTAAAATTTAAGCTATACTCGGATCGTTCATGATTTTGTGGCAAATAGACCTGTATGATGTATTGTTAGGACTTAATTTGTTTCACAAGTCAAACAATACATGTTCGTGAATACCAAATTATACATTTTACGGTTAAATGAGTATTTGCTACAAATGTAATGTAAATATATAAATTAGTTTATTGATAGTTATAAACCTTTAAACCACTTACCTGGTAAAATAATACTTGAAGTGCATTGAAATGAATTTACCTATTTAACGTCACCAGGGTGTACCCTAAAATGATATGGCTATGAATCATGGGTTGAGTATTTGATGATAAAATCTTCTTGACATTTATAACCATTGTAAATATTTCAGAAATGTAAGTCTTCACTTTTCACATATGGTCATTTAAGTTTACACGTAAACTCCTGTGATATCAGTTCAGTGTTTACTTGGTAATATTTGGTCTACTATCGCCTTACTGTGGCCTTACCTCAGCCGAGCGGGACCTATTATCAGCTTTCCCTGTTCTATTTAACAGTTATTAAATGCCTTCCTTTGGTAAAGTAAAAACATTTGACCCGAATTGCTGGTAAATTATCTTGTGTTATATTGCACGAGGCCGCCGACTAATTACACATATTTTTCATGTCAAATTTCTGGTACAAGTCTTTATATGACAAATACCAGAAAAACATACTGCATAATGCAAATAGGTCGGTATCATTTTGAAGCTTCTCCTCTCACCATCGTAAAAAAAACGTTTATATGACGCAAGGCTGTTCCAGAGTATCTGACCGTGGTCTATTCTTTGCTAACCGATATCTATTCTCAGTTAACCGTAATGTATTCCTAGCTAACCACAGTCTATTCCTAGCTAACCACAGCCTATTTTCAGTTAACCGTGATTTTTTTCTCATGTAATCACAGTCTATTTTCAGCTAACCGTGATTTTTTCTCAGCTAATCGCAGTCGATTCTCAGCTAATCGCAGTCTATTTCCAGCTTACCGGGGTTTGTTCTCAGCTAACCGTGGTATATTCTCAGCTAACCTGGATTTGTTCTCAGATAACGTGGTCTTTTCTCAGCTACCGTGGTCTATTCTAAGCTAACCGTGGTCTATTCTCAGCTAACCGTGATCTATTCTCAGCTAACCGTGGTATATTCTCAGCTAACCGTGGTATATTCTCAGCTAACCTTGGTCTATTCTCAGCTAACCGTGGTCTATTCTCAGCTAACCGTGGTCTATTCTCAGCTAACCGTGGTATATTCTCAGCTAACCTTGGTCTATTCCCAGCAAACCATGATTTATTCCCAGTTGTTCCCTGTAATCACTTTCAAAATTAATGTTATGAAATTGGTATTACTATATATACTAGTCTATCTAGCGACCGGAAACTTCATTTATAACCCAAATTTTCAAACTTCTCTATAGATTTCAATCTTTTTTTCGATTTTTCGAAATCCAGTAATCTATGATGTGTTAAGGGAATGTCTATACAACATACATAACTAAGAACTTTAGTTTGATTACTGAAGGTCCTTGATCCGAAAATGGTTGACATATTCTGAATGGATTCTTTATATAATTACCTACGGAGTCTAGTGTTACTAGGAGTACAAACCCAGGAGTCTTGTATCGCTTTATGTAGCTTTACCACTTCCTTTGGGAAAGAAAACGTTTACATCAAAACTGTTAACAAAGTTAACCATGGAGTAGTCTATATATTCATTATATAATGTTATAGATATTTTAAGAACAATTTATAATAATATAACTAACTTATTTTTGTTATCTGATTATGTTCTTAAGCTAACAAATCGATGCCAGTAATTTAAAGCGACATCAGAGGCTAGGTTAGGTATGATAATCTGTATATGATGTCCTTGAATAGGATCTACCTTTAATACATCTCTCTTATAGAGCAGAAAATTAAACTCGTTAGGACTGTCGACCGCTACACACATAATATGGTCGGGGTGAATATGGTCCCGCGGAAAACCTAATCTTCACTGTATAATTGGCTCTTGCTATTGCCCCGAGAGCTCACAGTAAGTGACAATTTAGCCCATTATAGTCCATTTTCACTGGTGATCTAAATAATGTTATAAACCTTGGTCACTCACTCTAACGAGGAAAATTGATCTTAAAGGGGGCGGGGCAAATTGCTATATATTTCTGTCGCTAGTAACGCAACGGAACAATGGACACACGGGCACTGGGAGCGTTAACGTTAGTGACTATCCCGTCATTTCGCTGAATTACATGTGATACAACAAGGGGCTTTTATACTTAGGCGCCTAGCTCTGGTGAATGATGTCGTGTCCAATTTCACTTGTGATACTCACAGCGTAAAACATAAGGATTGAAAGTCAATTTCACCCGATATATTATATGAAAATCGCTAAGGCTAAGTTGTATGTGAAGCGTAAATGGTAATATTGACATTACGTGTTAACTGGGGAGAAGGTATTTGATCCGGACGTTGTGATCCATCGAGCGGACCGCCTGGCTAGAGACACAGAGACAAAAATCACACACCGCGTGATATCTCTGTAAACCTTAGTCGTTGTCGGTTTATTATAGGTGTTCGATCATTTACACGCTGTCTGTGTAAATACATATCCGTCATCCGGCACTTACAACCCTTTTATTATTGTATTGATATTCCGCGCACGTCACGATGGAAGGACAACTCAGTGCCGACAACCTGAAGGCACACAACGCACATGAGAAGGGGTCGGACGGTATACAACCTGACAGAGGTGCGGATAGCTCTACCAAGTCCTCACTGACTCACAAAATGGGACTACCGTCTAACAAACTAAGCCTCAAGGATAGGCTGACCTTAGGTGGTCATTCTTTGACGGAGGACAAAAAGAGTGATGCTGGAAGTGGTTCGAAACTATCAACCAGTATGAACAAAACGAGGTTCAGCCGCCTTCGAACTAAACTAACTAGTCTTTTTGGCGGGAATTTATCAAAGGCAGGATCTGAGTCTGGTCATAAACCTAGCAAGACGTTGGAGAATACCTACAAAGTAGAACCTGAGGATGGAAAGCAATTTTCTATATCTAAAGCCGAGAAGATTATGACAAACGTGTTCGATGCTTATTTAAAAGGTAGACAGTATGACGCCAAAAAGTTTCGACTTTTGTCGAAATCTTTAGCAGACATGATCAAAGAGAGAGTGAAACTGAGTGGCATTGCGCGCTACAAGATCGTAGCTACTGTGCTTATTGTGGAGGACTGTGGTCAGTCCGTCCGACTGGGCAGCCGCAGTCTCTGGGACACGGAATATGATAGCCACGCGACTGTGGTGTTCAAAGGCGATGGATTTGAAGCCGTCGGATCCGTTTTCGCCACATTTTTCGCCTGACTTATCTATCGGTGATGTGTAAATGGTGCTTGCTATACGATATTACATTCGTTTGATACCATACCGTCCGGACATCCGTCAAGTGTATGTTTCATGTATAAATATATCTATATTGTTATCATTATCAGTGGATGATTACATTGTGACGTATTCGCGAGAGGTATATTTTCATTCTCTCTTGTGGGGGTGTCCGTAAAGGAGCTGATTATTTATAATTGTTGATTCATTAATTCAAGTTGGATATTTTTGCACTCCCAGATTTTGTAAAATATGTGAAAGAGGTACAAATTACGAGTGGATTTTTACAACCTGTGTATCCTTAGATCGAGGCGATGGCCGTGAAGAATGTTTGCTTTTGTATTTCAACATTAACTGGATTCACTCTATGAAGTCCGATAATAAGTAGGAAGCAAATGGAAGAATATGTATGTCGCAGAAATAATCAGAGGTTATTGTGTCGCAGGAACGACCAACGGTACAATATGCAGGGACCAATGGTTCAGTGTGTTGCGAAAGCAAATAATGTTCTGGGATATATTTTCTCACCAAGCTCGTCATTTCAGAAGTGGGTGTGTATTGGTTTGTGTACTCGACTGGTGTTTGTATATCGTCAGTGTCCAATTGTCCGAAGTTAAACAATTTGATTTTAATAAGGGATTATTATACTGACCGTTGCCGGACAATCATGACCATTACTCCCTCCGGCCATGATCAGTATGTATTGCATATTGACATGACCTCATATTTACAAAACCTCAAATATATTTGCAAATGGACTTAAATCTACAACATAAACACTGTTGAAGATTAATCCCTAAGGTACATCATAAAGGTTGTGTTCAAACTGTACAGAGCTCGCACGATTAGTCGTAGATTCATTCGAATAGCTTCATCTAAATACATATATATGAAATGCCATTGACTTTCTTCTAAATGAGGTTTAAACTCCCTTTGCAATATTTCAAAATACATTTCCGTCCATGAGTTATTAAAAAGAAATTTCACTTTGATACATTATTTGTGATGATTTGACCTTGTCGATAAAACAGTCTTATTTTAAAGGTAGGCAATATATGTATGTACATTATGCACCCATCATTTACGACTTCATGTTATATATTTGAAAGCGATTTTTGATATTCTCACCATTAGCTGTGATAGTTGGATCATACTCGACGGCAATATCTATTTTGTTTACAAGTTGGTTGGCATGACAACCCGAGGCGTTGTTGATAGACTTCAGTATCGACACGGAACGGCATGATAATTGATCTATTTGACCAACTAATGGATTCCACTCGGCAGAAAGAAAACCGGCCTTATCGCCCACACACACTCTCGGTATATAATGAAATCTACCTGATAGTATTCGCACACCCTAGGTGTAAAGTAGTTTGATAGTAAACTTACTTATCGGCCCCATGGAACGCGAAATTAACATATATATATATTTGTATAAATAACTACAACTTTCTTCGAACAATTGAAGACTACAATTAATTAAATACAAGTTCAATACCATTGAGATTTCTCCAGTTAAGTATACGTATACATATGTGTACCTATCTTTAATTATTTAAATAATCTTCAAATGAATTGTACCTATCTTCAATTAAGTGAATATAAAATAAAAAATTATAATGTTTCCCCTGTTGAAGATATCTTCAATTGAATTGAATACATATCTAATGGAAGATGGGTTTAATTCATCTTATACGAAGATACCTCAATTGAATTAAGGATAGTATTTGTTGATATGAGTTACTGATATCTTCAGTTCAATTGAAGATACCTCAATTGAATTAAGGATACTATTTGTTGATATGTCGAAAATATCTTCATTCGAATTCAATTTAAGGGCATTTCAATTCAATTGAATACATATACAATTGAAAATAGGTTCAATTCATCTTATTCGAAGATACCTAAATTGAATTTAGGACGGTATTTCTTCATGTGCGTTACTTCGGTTCAATTGAAGATATGTACAATTGAACTGTACCTATCTTCAATTATTTGAAGATAGGTGTTATTGTTTGAAGATACGGGTAATTGTTTAAAGAAATGTGTAATTATTTGAAGATAGGTATAATTATTTTAAGAAATGTGTAAATATTTGAAGATAGGTATAATTATTTGAAGAAATGTGTAAATATTTGAAGATAGTTGTAATTATTTAAAGATAGGTGTTATTATTTGAAGATAGTGGTAATTGTTTGAAGATAGGTATAATTATTTGAAGATATGTACAATTATTTGAAGATAGGGGGTAATTATTTGAAGATAGGGGGTAATTGTTTGAAGATAGGGGTAATTGTTTGAAGATAGGTATAATTATTTGAAGATACGGGTAATTGTTTGAAGATATGTACAATTATTTGAAGATAGGTATAATTATTTGAAGATAGGGGTAATTGTTTGAAGATATGTTAATTGCGTGTTCAATAGTCCTGACACATCCTAGATATATAACAATATATAAGAAATTCAATCTTATCATCCTCATTCGCCTGTGTATATATAGTACACACATCCTATATATACACAGGCGAATGAATACTGTAATACTTACTTACTTACTTAATCCTCTTCACGCCAAGAGGCGCATAGGGCACTTGCAAGGTTTCTCCATTTTACTCTGTCTTGAGCCATACGTGCTGCTGCTGTCCAAGTAAGTCCTGCGGCTGCTAGTTCTGATGTTGCTGAACTCCGCCAAGTTACCCTGGGTCTGCCTCTTTTCCTCTTCTTCCTCCCCTCTGGTGTCCAAAAGAGGGCTTCCTTTGTTATGCTGGTTCGATCTCTTCTCAGCACATGGCCAATCCACTTCCATTTCCGCTTTGCTATTTCTGCCATGATGTCATCTTGGCCAGTTTTCCTTCTTACATCGATGTTGGTAATCTTCTCTGGCCATCGCACATTCAAGATGTACCTAAGGCATCTGTGAGTGAAGACTCTGAGTTTGCGGGCTATGCTTTCTGTTGTTTTCCAAGTCTCTGAACCATACAGCAATACTGACTTGATATTGCTGTTGTAAAGTCTAACTTTCGTTTTTACGGAGATGTTGGTATTTCTCCAAATCTGTCTCATGTTGGCAAACATCCCTCTTGCTTTTCCCATTCTCGCTTTGATGTCTTCATCTGTACCTCCAGTGTTGCTTATTTGACTGCCGAGATACGTAAAGCTTTCAACCTCCTCTATTTCCTTCCCATCGATGGTGAGTTTCTGTTGATTTCTGCTGTTAACTCTCATCACCTTAGTTTTCTTGCTGTTAATTTTCAGTCCTATGCTTCTGGCTTGCTTCTGCACATCTTCTGTCTTCTCCCTCAAATGTATGAAGCTATGCGCTAAAAGTCAGATGTCATCTGCATAGTCAAGGTCTTCCAGACAGCTGTTGAATCCCCATTTTATGCCTCTTTTCTTGTCTTTGGTTGATGTTTTCATAACCCAGTCAATTGCAATGAGGAATAGAAAGGGTGATAGTAAACACCCCTGCTTTACTCCTGAAGTCACCTGGAACCAGTCGGTTGGTGTTCCCTCGTGGATTACTGCACACATGAAGCCTTCATACATCACACTTATCAACCCGATGATCTTATCCGGGATACCATAGTTCCTTAAAAGTTTCCACAAAGTTTCCCTGTGTACACTATCAAAGGCTTTCTCAAAGTCTATAAAGTTGATGTAGGTTGTTGCTTCCCACTCATTGCACTATATACATATATAACAATATATAAGAAATTCAATCTTACCATCCTCATTCGCCTGTGTATATATAGTACACACATCCCAGCCTTCTTATTCCTAAGCCTGGAGACTAAAAGTTTTTTTTTAAATATTTCAATCATTTTTCTACCCTTTCTTTCTTAAGACTTCTCCCGTTTTTGCAAGTTATGGAGCACACACACAGTCTTCCAATTCCTTAGACTGGGTGACTGAGAAAAATAACAGGAGAATACACAAGTGTTAACAAAACCACAATTTGAACTCAAAATCGATAAAACTAGGGCAAATTATGAACAAAGGAAAGATTAACATGATCCCTGAAACAGTGTAAGGAGAATAAGACCAGTTGTTCCGGAAGGGTAAGCGTCTTCTGCTTCGTCGACGATACCCGCCATGTTAATCTAGATCAAATTCAAGTAACGTCACGTCCTCATACCGAGATCTCAGGTAGTGACAACAAACCACAACGCTCACCAGTGACCATGGCAGTGAGCATAAAAAACATCGACCTTCATATCACACAAAGAAATAGCATCTTTCCTTGTGAGATCAGGATGGCGACCAACACAAATTTGTTACTAATCGGTAACCTTATGATATGATTATTTCACTAATGAGCCAATAAGTATGCGAGTGAATAAATGTGATTAACTGATAACCCGGATGTGACCAGCAATACACAACGATGCCTTATCGGTTTACGTACTGCTCACTTCTTACTTCAAATCTAGACCAGACCGACATTTATTTCTCATACAAATGGATGAATTAGTAACGCGGAATTCCATTCCCTAGAGTTTAGTATTGGGTTAAGGTAGTACGGAAGAGGAAGCCGTGAATATGGGTCTTAAGGAACATTCATGAACCTGTATCTACATCAATAACCCCACATAAATGTTCCTGCAAGTGAACTATTTAATTGTAATTCCAGTTCTATTGTTCGGGTTAGTGTGTTTACACTTACTGGTGTCATGCGCAATGAATAATCTCGAGTGCCCTGTCTTTATATTGACTTTTGTCATCTATGTACTTTCTATAACTCGATATACTATAAATAGACAGGCATCCACGTGTGACAATAAATAAGACATAATACGACAGCCCTGTTTAAACCCAATTTTTAATTAATTTGTCAGCATGGACCAGCAGTGCTTTCAGAAAAATGGCATTAACACATTAAGAGATATCTTGTAAGTTTACACCAACGACATTGTCAAGGTGAGATTCTTAGAAAATAAATAAATAAAAATGGTTATTTCACACTTCAATGCATTTAAATTGCTCGTAGATATTCAAGCATGAAGTGTACTTAAATTCAGTAATTATTAAAAGGGCCAAGTTATTTTTTTAATTTGCTTGGAGCAGATCTACATAATTAAGATTTTATCGAAATACCATCAGAAGTATGCAATTTTGTCAAAATGAGATGTTTAAATCAGAATTTAGTTTCAATTTAGACAGCAACAGATGATTTACATTTAGAAATATTCCAATGATGATCAACTATTAAAGACAATTTAACACGAAATAACATTAAATCAGAATGTTTAAAACTTAATTAACATTCCATTGTAAGGTAGTGACTAGATGTTTTTTATAAAACATGCTTATGCTCGTTAATTTTCTGGAGTATAGCCACGGAATAGGACGGACAATATGTCAGGTTATGTATCATATTTTATGTAGCAAAAACATTTTACAGGCATCTATTATAGGTAATGTAATGTTTAAAGATAGAAGAGATATGCTAATGCCAACTCTAATTATATATGAGTAACAAGGATACAAAGTAGTACATATGTTTAGTTACATTCAACAGAAATGTACAATATAGGTTATAAGTAAGGAACAATATTTTCTCTATGTCAAAAATAGGTCGACTTTGGCCCCAATTTTGAGCGATATGTATGTAAAGTGTCATGGTTAGGACTTAAGAACCAATTAACCTATCAAGATGAGAATAACACCGTATTTTTGTAGGTGACAGTTTGCCAATGGCCCGCAAGGAAAAACACAGTAACAAAGGGCTAAAACACCAGTAACAAAGGGCTAAAACACAGTAACAAAGGGCTAAAACACCAAACTAAACTTTATTTACACAGTTTAAAAAAATATTATATAAAGTAGTCTTTTGGTTTGTTAACACTCCCACACTTCAAACACTGGCAATAAAGACGACACTAAAATTAGAGGACCCCTGTTCCTCGGGAGGGGTTTGAATCAAGTAATCATATTTTTTGTTGGTCGTTAGCCATTGATGCTTCAGACAATTTTTTTTTATTGAAATCGGTTATTTCGTTTTTGAGAAGTCGATTGAGTGAATATTTAACGGACAACAACAGACGTACGACGCACGACGCACAATGACGGATAAAAAAGGGTCACCGAGCCTCACCCAGGAAAGACTCGGTTTGTCCTCTAAAGTATCCGAGCAGTAGCAAATGAAGCATTACAAAAGATGATACGTGAATCTGCTCCACAGAACTCAAATTACGCTCATAAATTTAACATCCGAAATAAAAAAAAAAAAAAGTTTTTGCAAAACAATAATTTCAACTCAAAATCGAAAAAAAGGTAGGGCAATATTCCGTCTTTGCGTATTGCAGATGGGGGATGTTACTTTCCAGAAAGGGATACCAGTCGATATTGACAAGTTACACAACAATCTTATCTTTTCCGATAGCTAATTAATATTAGTAAAAAAACAACAAGAGTAAATCAAAAATACCAAGTAAGGGAACACCTATTCAAACTCGTAATTATTATACAATTCCCAGTTGCTGTTGCTTAAAATAATGGGATTTACCAATTCTTATATATCACCGCCGTTCTCGGGGCCACTACCGACGCACTAGTACGTCTCGCCATTCTCCAAATGTTTGAACAGCGTGACTTTCCGTGTACTGTTTTCATACCGTGTCTTTGCTGGCCCTTTGTCCTTTGACATGCACTGTCACCGAATCGATTATACAAATAAACCCTACATGCACTTTATATCAAAATATCTGTGTATTACATGTCTACGTGGGCCTTGTAGAAATCTGGCTTCACATACATATTAAATAAACAAAGAAATGTGATCAAATATGTTGTGAATACATATTAATAATTTACGTTTTCTTCCGTTTTGAACACCATAACGTTATAATTTAACAATATGAAATCTTAATATTGATGTATATTTTGTTTTACATATTTCACAATTTAGTTTTTCCTTCTGTATGTTAGCCTCAATGGGCTACATATGTAGTAGTGTACATAGTGGAAAAGTTAAATGTTCTGAAAGAAGAAACATGTTTGAGAGATCCTCAAGATTGATACAAAAAATTTGGAGTTTTTTAAAATTCACATTTGATTAATTCCACTTTAGGACAATTTTAGACTTAAGATCGTTTCATGATAATAATAATAATTATTATATACAACATTTATATAGCGACCTATATAATTTGTAAAATTACTCTAAAGCGCTTTACAATATATGGATAATAGTAATGGTTATAATTGTGAAAACAA
>JAUMHH010212658.1:0-12649 GCA_032359455.1 Chlamys rubida | reverse complement strand
TAAATGAATAAAGTAAGGTATAAGAGTGAACAAATTACGAAAAATACAACATTCAGTTCAATAAAATTATGTATAAAACCACAATGCATATTTGGAAATTTTCGCCGTCTCCTCTTAACTCAATAACTATATATCTTATGTTGTCTGCCTAAGTTCGCTGTTATGATAAATTCACCCTCGTTACGTAGGGCGAAAAGGCGAAATTTAAAACGATTTCATAATATAATATACTAATATTTTTCTTTTAACACTTGCGATATGGTGTTATTTGCAGCGATGCCAGAAAATCTTATAACACATTTTAGAAGCCCTGTAATTATTTAATTACACACACAAGCTCAATTTTAATACTGAATATTCATTTTCAGCAATAGTGTGCAATGATGCTGTAGAAATCCGAGTTGTTGAATGGTTAATTACTGTGTATATGTCTGCATGCTCTTTAAAGAATGAATATAGTGATTTCTAACATCCTCATGAAATGATAGCCACAGGATTTCTGAACACAATGAAACAATTTTGAGTAAAATCGGTTTCGGTACAACAACGTATCGTAACATGTATGAAGTTGGAAATCACATACCTTTAAAATGTTACTTTTACTGTTTTCCTCATTTACGGAATGTGCCGACGGTTTCCGATTGAGTCCTTATATCATATTTAAGTTATTTTTTATCAATTAGATAATTTCTAACATTTTACTAGTAAAAATGTGATATGTATATGTGTGCTATCGGTAGAACACATATATGCGCGTGTCGTTGTAGTAGGGTTACAGTATGTAAGAGTTCTACATAGTCCACAAATGGACCCCTCCTAACTTTCCCGTTTCTCCGTTTCCTAAAAAAAAACCACGTCATTTCGATGTTTCACAGTTTTTCGCAAGCATACTGCCATATTGTTTTGCAAATTCATGAGGTTGACGTCAACCTTGCGCGAAGACATCCATCTCGTTAACAAGTGATTTCTCGAATCAAGGAGAATTTCCCTAAACATAGCACGCTAATATAACCCAATACACAACATATGAAATATCTAGTGTTTTGCCAGCAACGGGACAAGGATCCTTAAAATACAGCACTAATTGGCCCCGTAATCCCTAATACCACTGCCGTATTACACCGGCCTTATTAACATTGATTGCAGATATATCGTAGATCCCACGGGAATCACTGTTTTATGTCGACCCAATTGTACACACAACATAAAGCGAACATAATGCGATCATATGTGTCCAGTAAATACGTCACTCAGGCCGCCCACCGGTCACCGCAACTCGCCATATACGAGCAGCGATACAGACACGTGATCGATGGTTGGGACTGGGCATTGTGTACATTTGATATCGTATACTTTTGTAAATAAGTTTTCTCTGTACATTCATAATTTTGTAAAGAGAAATAAAGTTGAAAGTTGCAATAAAAATTTAAAAAAGTTGTCCACAGACACGTGGTGTGGACTGGGCATTTTGTTTTGACACGTGATATACGTATTATCACGGACTTAGATAGCTAATTCCGTGGTATTTATTAATAATGTGTTAAAAATACAATCTGGATAGACTAGATTTAGACACTAAAGATTTAATAGCAGGTAGACTTATTTATAAAACTAGATGAGGACCGTCTCGGAGATGTTGTGTATACAGACACACAGCATATGGAGTTGCTATGTTCAGCCACTAACATAAGTAATGAGGAAATATCGTTGATTGTATGGCGCCAATCCACTGGACGGAATGTTATACAAGAAATAGGAAACAAAAGTGTGTGTTAAACAAGATGTACCTCTGTGTCGCTATTCCGAGCTACAAGACCGTGACCCCGGCTTATATTGATTTAGGTGTAATTTTTTTCTTAGTGATGTGATACGTAATCGTGAATCATTCGCGCATATCCTTGTACCTGTAGATCCGTCACGCGTCATCGAACTTACAACGATGATTCAGCAGAATTTACATACATACTGGTATAAGTTCAATTCAATGTTTTTATTCCGAAGGACATTCGACCCAGAAGTTGAAATTACACAGCATACTTTTAAGTGCACATGTATATTTTTTTTTATATAATGATATCAACTTTCCGTTTAACAAACCACCTACCTGAATACTTACGGTCCCCGTAACAACGTCAAAAGCTGTAACTAAGTGTTAGAAACTGTTTTTTTTCGGCATGACTATAGTTTTGAAAAATCATTGCTGAAAAGAAAGCCATACATTACGGGACTTTTATGAGAAATAATAAAGACGAAATAAGCAATAATTTATCATTGAAAAAATAGAGTAGGTCGGTCGGGATTTCTTTAATTTATTTTTTTAGGGGGAGGGGGTTGGGATGGGTGGTGGAGAGGTAGTGGTGGTAATTTTGAGAAATTGCAAATATCATTAAACATATGTAATTTAAATTTAGTTTTGATACCTGCCTACTGTGAAATCAGATATTTTCGTGGGGCCGAAATTTCGTGGTTTCCCGAAAATACGCCATTTCGGGGGTCAGGAATTCATGTGTCACGAGTACCCACTCATATAGTCCGAATTATTCTGACGTTTTATCGACTTTTTTTTCGGTCACTCGGCAATGTCTGTATGTGGGAAAATTCGCAACATCATGAAGTTGTCCTCTGTGGCGATATTACAAATTTTATAACATGCGCTTAAAAAGTAAGAACATTATCACCACAGTCTGAACACTTATCAGCAATATCCATTCTATACTCACAATGAATCAACACCCTATAATCATATTTCATTTATTTTACATACACTTTTCTATCTCAACGCCATAATCTGGAATACGACCAAGTGTATAGTTATTGATTCTTGGCTAGTATCTCCAATAAGTCGATAGCGAATGTGTTTCACACGAATGGCTTTATGGCCTGTATCTCATGATGCATATAATAAATGATAAATTACCAATGGATATGCATATGTCAAAATCCTATAACGCCGCCATTATGCGGAGATAATGAGGAAAGGTTTGCATGTTCAAGATAAAGGGATGAAGTTGTCTCCCCTACGCCATCCTTACTGACAAGCGTATATTGTATACCATTTGGTTTGGTTTGTTTGTGTTTCACGTCCTGTTAACAGCCATGGTTATTTACGGACGTGCCAGGTTTTGGTGGTGGAGGAAAACCGGAGTTCCCGGAGAAAAAACCCCACCGACCTACGGCCAGTACCTGGCGACTGCCCCACATAGGCCTAGAATCCGCAACCCAGTGGTGGAGGGCTAGTGATAGCAGAACGCCTTACCCACTTGGTCACCGCGACCCATTTGTGACTTATATAGGCTTATGCTGCTGCCCGATCCAGTCAACGTATTGACAACAATAAGGAAATCACAAAGGATTTTTTTTTTACCAGAAACAAAAATATCAGTTATCAGCGTCGATCCCTCATAGTATTACAAGCAGATGTCGACCCCGAGGAATGATGGCTTCATTAAAGCTTAAGGATAAATCTTCCAAACTACCAAAACCATCAACAATGTTTATTCATAAATATGTTCAATTTCGGACGTCGTTAAACTGTCAAATGTGCCAGATTTTGCTTAGTCGGATGAAACACGTAACATGGTCGAGTGAGATCCTAACCTGTTTCATTATGAATATTTACATCGACATAAATTTTCACGTAATGACGTTGCCGTATCATATTTCATGGTGTTCTGACCGTCTGTATCCTTTCTTGTTATCAAACCATTAATTATACTCGTCACCAAACGCAATTAAGATATCTAATTTCGGTTTAGTGACGAGAAATTTCAATTTGATATAAGACCACGCAGTTTATCTTCAGTGTTGTGAATTATTCAATTTCCCCCACTTCTTCATCGCTTCAAAAGGAAACGATAATACATTTAAGCTGGATACATTTCAGGCAATCAACTGAAAGGGAAAATGTTTTAAGTTGTAACGATGAAACGATCATGTTCGCTGGCAAGTCGCAAGCATCGTAGTAATTTGTCATCAGAGGAAAACAAGAAAAAAGAATAAAATATATCATATTTTACTACTCAACAATTAAAAAACAACAACAGTATATGACATAAAAACGAAAAAAGAAAAACATATGAAAAAATACAATTTAAACATTATCAGAATTATAACTGAATTTATACAAATCTGTGTCGGTGTACAGACTGAATTAAGTCATGTCGGTGTTAGTTTAGTACACACCTTTATTTATGATATCGACTGTACACATACTTATCAAAGTCCAAAAAATTCAAAAGACTACACCGAAACAAGCGCGAAAGTGCGAATGTTTCTTTTTGTTGGGGTCTGAAACTGTTGATCCGAGGATATACCATACCGCCATTAGACAAGAACACAACCTAACGTCAACAAACGAGGACAACATATACCATAGTGACAGTTATACACTATATTTTCTACACTGGCAAATCACTAGTTTTCGTGTTTTTTTGTTTTTTTTTTGTTTTAATTTGGTTGATTCCTTGGGTAATCTCCATCCACGAATTCATAGGTCCATCAAGAAATTACAACTTTGACATAAAGTTTTTTTCTGTTTAACTGGGTAGTCGTAATCCACGAATTTATGTAACCACGACATGGTCTTTTTCTGGAAATCATGGAATTTGAGCCCCACGAAAATATCTGATTTCACTGTAAGTTGCAATCACCGTAAATTTTAATTATGGAAAAATTACTAAAAGCAAATTGGAATAATCGTTCGTCTATAATAACAACTAAAACTTGAAAAAATTGGAGAATAAAAGAACCAATAACAACATTTCGATAAAAGTACAAACACCCCTAACAACTTTACATAAACAATCTTCGACAAAATACTACATTATGCAAAATTTGTACCATGATCTTACAGAGAATACCTACATAGGAAAACATATAAATATAAATATACACAAAATACAGTGTACCTAAAGTAAACAAAAATACATACATGTGAAATATATATCTGCATTACATAGAATTATAAAAATACTTACATTGTCTATTTAATTAAAAATACTTTAAACATGAATATACATACAATATATGAACATACATAAAATAAATTTATTATACAACAACATTTACAAAATTATATACTAAGGATCTCTATAACAGGAATATTTTTAATTTAAACATAAAAATTAACCACTCCATATAATTTTTTTATTATAATTACACTTAAAATACAAATTATAAAAGTATATCAAAATTGACAAAACATTACAGAAACAATTATATAGAAAAAAATAGGATCAAAATAAACACAATACTCAATTCATGTTAGAAAAATAACATTATCAGACGCAAAATATCTACATTATACAAACAAAACCCAGTACATAAACATACATAAAATACACACATTTCACAAAAATATTACCAGGATCATACACAAAATTCGTTGTAATAAAAAGGTATTTAAGGTACCGTGCCACTAACATTCGCTCCTTTTTATGATCATCAGGATAAAACAGGCATTGTTTTTATTACATACTTACTAATAAATAGGTTTTTTTTGTTTATGCGATACGACACAATTACTCTAACCCGTATCAGCCCTCTCCGTATCAGCCAGCAAAACTCGTATCACACCCTATTTGGAATTTTTTCGTTTTTCAGTATTTCAACAGAAAAAGTGATCATAAAAGAGAAGATCATTCCGTAGTTTACTAGTAAATATATAATACACACAATAAAACATGCCTTTTTCCATATCACATCCAGTATCAACCCTCGACCAATATCAGCCTTCAGGCCTTCGGCCCTCGGGCTGATATTGGAGTCTCGGTTTGATACTGGGTGTGCTATGGAAAAAGGCATGTATTATTCTCTCTATATTTCTTATATAATAGCAAAAGTTATTTATTTTCCGTTAATACCATTCTAAGAGTGCGAAACGTGTCAAAGATATACAAGAATTAAATCTAAATCTATTTGCGTACGTGCCGTAAGTAATTCGATGATTTACATAATGTCACGTGTTACCCAATGAACCCCTTTAAAATGATAATATTTCTCGTCGAATTTTTGCAAGCTTCTTTTGCTATTACGATCATTTTTTAGTTAATACTACTTACTAAGTGAACTATAAAGTTGTTTAACATACCAAGTGACGTAATCGATCTTTATTAGTTAAGATGAAAGCACATAGTTGTCATTCGTTGGATACTGCTCTCGAGATATCTCGCTTAAACGTAAACATGGCTTCAACCCTGCGAGCGATGAGACAATTAGCAGTCGAAAAAAGGCTTCGCACGCTAATTCTTGACATTAATTTAAGTCAGTGGAATATCAAATCTTTTCATACAAATAAACTTTAATTTTCTTCATTTGTCACTGCAGCTTTTACGACAGAATGCGGCACGCTAACTTAAAAAAAAAACATTCAGAAAATATCCACCTAATACTTAAACAAGCACACGGCTGACGATACATTACTACACTCACTCTTCAACATTTACATTCATTGAATGACGCGCAGTTACACCGGAAGCAACTACATATATATACATATGACCATTGTAATATTATTATTATATCCAAGCTTATAAGCTGTACATGTACTGTGTTTTATTTTATGTTTTTCATTATTTAATACGCACATCAAAATAGCATGCGTCTATTGAGGATAAAATGATATCTATCGTCGACATCATTAATATTCTATACAGCAGATCTCGCGTTTTTGATATCGACATTTTTTTCGACATCTCTGTTATGAACAGACAACCTAAGGTAGCTTTAACCATTCTGCTGTTAACTATGTTGCCGTTTGTGTATCAATTTTTAACAATATTTTGTCGGTAGATTTGTTTATTCAAACACATTGCTGCCTTTCCTAGTACATGTACATACCTACTACAATTAGTATGTATGTATACTCAAAAAGGGGAAAGTATGGAATATACATTTTGAAGAACTCAAGATGCATTATCTTCGATCTTTACATTCTTTCCATGAAAAGTTTTTATCCGAACAGTTTACTTTTCCACTCGACACACTTCCCTGTCTCGTACCAAACTCAAAGATTCCAAGAACATTTTTGCGTCTAAATTTTTGGTTGTAACTATTTTATGAGCATATTAAAAAAAAAATTGAGTTCCTTGTTAACAATTTCTCCTATACCTGCCCGTGAAAGACAGGAATTCATATATGAAGAGATTAATAGAATCTCTCGTACCCTTGAGGGTGAGAAAGGGGAATCTCAACCCGAGAGGAAGATTCTTTAGTTGCCAAACACGAGGCTTTGCAGAGTGTTTGGTAACTTAAGAATCTTTCCCCGAGGGTTGAGATTCCCCTATCTCACCCTCAAGGGAGTGAATGATTATTTTTCTTTACCCTGTTCACCCTGTTCACCCGTTGTGCATCATATGCATAATGTAATGTTAACGTTACAGGCTAAATTCAGGGTTGACGTGACATTGATGGGTTGTTGACGTGACGTCATTGTATTGTTGACGAGACGTCATACCATTGTTATAATTAGGGGAATCCCCCCGTCTCAACCATAGGATGAGTTAATAGAATCTTCCCCTACCCTGAAGGTGTGACAGAGAAATCTCAAACCCGAGGGGTGATGTTTTTTGGTTGTCTAATCCGAGGCTCTGCTGAGGGTTAGACAACCAAAAAAGCACCCTGAGGGTTGGAGATTTCTCTGTTACACCCTTAAGGTAGGGGATGATTATGTTTCTCCCATCCTATTATGTCAGTCACAACTCCACCGACAGCAGTGTAAACAAAAACACATGTGGGGTATGAATATCGTTAATCGGCACGAGGCTATCTCCCCCTAGGGGATGACAAGCTGATCTTTCCCGGCTAAAACAGGAGACACACCTGTGAAGGATGGGAGAAAAAGATATCTCACACCGATAAAAAAGTGTGGATACACCTGTCCAGGGGAAGAGAAAAAGATGTCCTTCCCTCAGGAAAGACTGTCTACAAGAACTATGATGTCATAACGTTTGTTGGAAATGGTGATGTTGTGTTGACTGTGTTAAATGAATTATACATGTACTTAATATAAGATATATCAACTGATATATTAAAATTGTTGGATATTAAATAAAAATATAGTTGATTTTGTGGTTTAAATGGATTTCTGTTGTATGTGTTCAGGGTTGATCACCCTTATGACAGTAACACAATTGTATTCATTCACGCCTGACATGGAATACAATCATATAAATATGTGTAGAGTATTGACACTGGTATGTGTTTGGAGTTTGGAAGAGAGAGAGAGAAAAAAAGGAAAAAAACATTGGTATGCCCCGAGGGTTGGTATTACATTGCCTACCGACCACACCCATGCAAGTTTCTTTATTATTATGTTGTTGAGTTCGATGGGAAGGTTTTACCGGCAGAATGTCGGCATTCCCTACGAAACGAACATTACCTCGGTCCCAAATTATAATATTTTATTCTTTTTGGCCTGGATGGTATCGCGAAGTGTGTCTCAGTGTAAGAGAAAACCAGAGTTTGCGGAGAAACCCACGTGGTCGGGAAAGGAGACTCCATACCTTTTCACGTCTGATCAGAGAATCGAACCCTGGCCGTCTTTCTTCGTGAAAGGCGAGTGTGCTATCCACTTTGCCAGCCGACCATCCCAATATTTATTCAATATACATGTATTCGTTGAAAAGGAAAGATTTCTGTAAATATGCCCTCCTATGTTATTCAGGCTACTGAGGTCAGCCCTAGGCGAGCACAATGGCTTTTATACAATGATTTCCCTGTGCTGGATTTCATTAATCACCTTATCACTGGAGTGAATTAGTTTGTTTGTTTTGTTTGTATGTGTTTTACGTCCTATTAACAGCCATGGTCATTTAAGGACGTGCCAGGTTTTGGTGGTGGAGAAAAGCCGGAGGACCCGGAGAAAAACCACCGAACTACGACCGGTACCTGACGACTGCCCCACGTAGGTGTCGAACTCGCGACCAAGTGGTGGGGGGCTAGTGATAGCAGAATGTCAGACGTTTTAACAACTTGGCCACCGCGGCCCCGCCGAGTGAATTATATAAATATCTTTAGATACGCAAGCACTTCTTATATGAGTGGTGGTTTGGGTAGATACGCCAGTATTTTAATATAATATCCAATCCCTAGGCTTGTTTTACAATTATCATAATGGATGGAGTGGGAGGGGCTGGGAGATGTTAAGGTTCAACAAGCCCCCTAAAAGATGTAATAGTCACCCTAACATTCAACCCCCTGGTAAGTCATATGCAAAGACCCTTATTAAAAATCGGAATATATCTATATAATTTAAATGTATTGAACTTATACATAAGCTATCAAAAAGGTACATAGCCAGGTTAACGTAGTCAATATCAAAGCGTTAAGGCTGATGTCTAAATAAAAATAGCTTACCAGACACATAACATGTCAATCTCTTTAGCGACCTTACTGAATGCAACGAAATGACATATTATTTAAAGTTCATTTATAGACCTAGGTCATGCGGAGCTTATTTTCTATTTAATTAGGTGTGGAGAGACATACCGGCCGCAAAAGTAGATTATTGTTGCTATGGGAATGTACAAAAATCATAGTAAAACGTCCGAGTAACATATTTTACTGGTATATATGTGTAACATCAAAGAACTATGACCATAAAACCCACTTAAACTTCATATCAACTGTCCTTTCTTAACATTTAGTGTTGTTATAAAAAAGCTAAACCTGTTATAAACATCATTGTTTAAATGTTTATAACATGTCTAGCGCATTCGTAATATCACAGAATGTTCTCATTGTTTCTTATTTATAGTCTGCTAAAATATAATACCAAGGGATTTTACTATGATTTTAGTGATTTTGCATGGCAACATCTATCTTTATTTGAGGTCAGAATTCCTTTCAACAGCTAGTAATAGATAAGTAAAGCTCCGCATGACCTAGATATATGAATGAACTTTAAATTATGGATCATTTCCTAGCACTCAGTTGGGTCGCTAAAGAGATTGACATTTTATAAGTCCGGTGAACTATTTTTATGAATACATCAGCTTCCTTAATGCCTTATTTTCGACTATGTTAACCTGCCTATGTATTTTTGTATAGCCAATGTACAGGTTCAATATACATGTATACAAATTACGTATATAAGTTTCGAGTTTTAATTTGGTCTTTGAATATGACCTATCAGGAGGTTGAAATTTTAGGTGACTACATCATCTATTAGGGGGTTTGTTGAACCTTAAGAACTACTTCCTACACACAGATGTTAGGAATTGTTTAAGACGGGGAAGGTCCATTGCCACAATACTGCCAAATACAAAGACAAGAACTCCTGCACCGAGGACAACGCCAATACTCTTGGCAGACATTCGGCTGTCTGGAGCACTGATGAGCTTACGCCGGTAAGAATTTGTCATTTGTTTGTTTACCGTCAGTTGTTTCTTCAGCTGCGCGACCCTCTCGACCAGTTCAGACATCGTAGGGACTGTCTTGTTTCCGCAGTGACAATTACAAGAAGTCAGATAAGTTGGTGTATTCGTAAATGATGTCGTTGTTTCGTCGATGGTGTTGCTTGATGACGTAGATGCTACATCCGTGGTGACCAGTGGTGGGGAAGTTGTCAGGTCCTTGATGGTCGATGACGTAGATGCTACCTCCGTGGTGACCAGTGGTGGGGAGGTTGTCAGGTCCTTGATGGTCGATGACGTAGATGCTACCTCCGTGGTGACCAGTGGTGGGGAAGTTGTCAGGTCCTTGATGGTCGATGACGTAGATGCTACATCCGTGGTGACCAGTGGTGGGGAAGTTGTCAGGTCCTTGAAGGTCGATGATGATCTACTTAGCAGGTCACACTTCATTCTGTAGCCTATAAAATATGCAACAGAGAGAAACTAATACATAAAGTATCGGTCGAGAGAAAGAAGTTCATGGGTTCGAATTCGGTCTAGCCTAAACGTTAAAAATTTTCAACTTTTGTTTTATTTTTGTAATTGAACTCTAAAGAAACTGTCATCAATTTACATCTATACGTCCCAATTGCACTCAAAAATGTTTACAATTAGCCGGATCTTTTGACGAACAATCCAGCATAATGAAAACCGTTAACTGACCTGAAACCTCAACCTCACACAGAGTTAGTCCATCATTTATATCCGTGCCACTGGACTTGTAGATGCGCACGTGTTGTCCTACCGCTCCTGTAGTGCACGGGAAGGTTCGCTCCTCACTGTTTCCGATACCTGCCCCTGCGTGATAATGGCAGGGCTTGGCCTCCCTGAGACGTCCATTCCCATCATCTTGGTCAGATAAGGACACTTCGATACCGAAGTCATGCAGCCGAAAGGCTGCAAATGAAGAAAAAACCCATAGCTACCCATTGGATACTCAAGTGTGAATTAAGTATCATTGTAACGTGTTAGTAGAATGTTTATTTCCTTCCAAAAAGACATATTTTGTGATGTAATTTTAATTTCATTACATATCCCTTATGCAAATATTTCATTCTATCTTTGTAGCATATGAGGGTTCGTTACCTTTTCATAAGAATTCCTGTATTCATTAAAAGACTCAGGCAAACAGCAAATATACACAAACATATCACAATAGAATTGAGTAAAGTTACTTGGAGGCTAATGGTTTAACTCACTTTGAATTTATTACAACTCAATACTTTGCAGTGTAGCAAGTGTTGTGTACGATGTACTACTCCTATATAGTTATATTTAGCTGACTCGTCACTCTAGCTAACTACCGTTAACAAAACAATAAGGCATGTGGTCACGGATCGCTACCCTTTTTTCGATCATCCGGAACTTTATTGCCTCATGTTCTGTTGATCGATGTGCCGCCATAAAATAAATCTAGCAGGTGCTGATTCCAGTCAGTCTGATTTATGCATTTTTTAAATCTTTCCTCGTTGACCTAAGCTGGAAGTGGGTTGTGTGCGTTTGTCTGGAGAAGATAGTACAGAATGTTCACTGCTTTCCACTTCAAATCCTGACTATCACCATATTCTTTGCAGCTCTGTCAGAGTAACAACATGCCTTTCCAAAACAGCGAGTACGTTAAACTCTACATAAACACGCATGTTGCGTTCCAGCCAGCATTGTTTTTTATGTCAGCTTCATTTCCTTTATCATCCTTCAAATATTTACAGTTGTCTTGTCTCTCTTGTAACGAGCGTTCCTCGAATAGTAAATGTATTTGGCAAAGTTTGGTATACACTTCACTTACCCAGTGTATCTCTGTTGATAGGTTCTACACTTACCCGGTGTGTCTCTGTTGATATGTACTACACTTACCCAGTGTCTCTCTGTTGATAGGTTCTACACTTACCCAGTGTCTCTCTGTTGATATGTACTACACGTTCCCAGTGTATCTCTGTTGATATGTACTACACGTACCAAGTGTATCTCTGTTGATATGTACTACACGTACCCAGTGTATCTCTGTTGATAGGTTGTACACTTACCCAGTGTATCTCTGTTGATAGGTTGTACACTTACCCAGTGTATCTCTGTTGAAAGGTTCTACACTTACCCAGTGTCTCTCTGTTGATAGGTTCTACACTTACCTAGTGTGTCTCTGTTGATAGGTTCTACACTTACCCAGTGTATCTCTGTTGATAGGTACTACACTTACCCAGTGTCTCTCTGTTGATAGGTTCTACACTTACCCAGTGTCTCTCTGTTGATATGTACTACAC
>JAUMHH010212647.1:0-12649 GCA_032359455.1 Chlamys rubida | reverse complement strand
ACCCTTTATCCCCTCCGTAGCCCTCCCTCACCCTTTGTCCCCCCGTAGCCCTCCCTCACCCTCGTACCTCTCACTTGTTCAGTGCGTCTTCGTCCTCCTCAAGATAATTATCGTTGCGCTCATTATACTATCCCTCTTTCATTCCACAATCTTTCTTCAAACATTTGTCCCCTTTACGCAGGCCACTTTTTCAGCCACTTCCCCCCTTTCTTTGTTTTCAACCCACGGGCCTTTTAAACCGTCTGTGCTTTTCATAGCTAACATGACGTGAAGCTAGACATGTTTGATTTAAGTATGCCGGGTCGATGATTAATCTGAAACCAATGCATACATACAGAAAGAATTTCTGTCAGTTTGCAATGATACAGCGATAAGACCATGTTACGTGCTGGATTGTCCAGAGGTTTGGCGTGTAAGGAAGTAATGACCCATCTCAAGAACAATATTCATACTCTTAAACCCACGTTAGTAACCAGAGATCACTATGCATATCTAAAGCTTAAGTACCAGGAACAAGTACTCAGTATATTATACTACTGTTTTCCTAAAACTTACGTCAGAGTTGAACAATCCAACCTGCCTGTTTCCTGATATGACATCTACTGAAGCCGTTATAGGATCTCAATTCTTATGTACTAATAGTTATAAATATAATGGTTATTGAAAAGGAAACATATATGTGATGTCAATTTATAAATTCTGACAGTACTCGAATCTATTTGATTACTACCTTATGATAGCCCCGACTGTACATGTGGTACTCCATAACAGAGTTAAAGTCATCTTAAATGTTGAAAATACCAGAGCTGTCTGCACATGATGTGTATTTACTGTTTAACACACAAAGGGAGGGTTTGCATGTCTTTTGCCAATTATTTTGGTGATTGAGACCCATACAATAACGTATTATAAAAGAAGATATCATGAATGTGACAAGACATATGCCAGCAATAAGCACTTACAATGTATACATGACTTAAAACATAAACAATAAACCGAGTGTCGAAGTATATTATAAAGCGATTCATAAAACATGCGTATGTGTTAAGAATCACGTCGCAAATACGGCACCCTTTTACATAAATTGCATACATGTAAGCCGATATTTTAAAATCTCAGTGATTTAGACTCCTGTACCCAATCGTTGGAAATCTGTTTAGCTTAGCGTCAACTTTACACAAAAATTCCTAACCAGTATTTTTTCAAAAATACTAAGATTGAAAGCTTAAGTAATTTGTATAAAATTCAAAACAATAGAAATATACAATTGTTTGCTTATTTAAGGGTTCGAATTGGTGCTCACGTCCCCTTTAACTGATCAAGCTAGGAACTTTCGACCCCTGGTTAGGATATAGATAACTACGTGTTAGAAAATCAACAATAAACAGTAATGTTGATTTATATGTAACCGTATATACCAGGAGTATGTATTACAGAAATCTACAATGACATGGGCTGATTCTCCTGATAACAGGCTGCGAGTCAAGTAATGATATTGTACCACGTTAAGCAATTCAGTTATATACCCCAACCGATAGGTTACATTACATTTACGAAAGAAAGAGTGCATTTTCAAGGTTCTCACTGTTTAGCCGACACTTACTGGTACTGTTTGTTTGGACAATCTATTAAGATTCGTTTTTTATGATATATAGAATTCATCTAGGCCATTTCGCCTACATGCTAGGTAGATTTTTTTTATTTAGATATAAAACATACCGAAGAGACAATTCTACATCATATTACGTTTTTATCAATAGAATTTCTGCATTACTGCCTAAGAGAATTTCTGACAGATATTAATAGCAGCAGTATGTCAATGCCAAATACATTCACTATTTAGTTTAGTTTAATTAAAACAGTAATTTTTCAACAAATCAAAAAAGTTTATAACATTCATGTGATTTTAGAATGATAAATGGATATAGTAGAAGCTATTAAAATAGTTTTGCAGATGAGGAACAACTGAAAACTAAATTATGCTAGGTTTACAAATTTTCGTTTGACCGTGATTGCCTAGAAAGTGCTAAAACTGACGACATAAAAGGATTCACATATGTTGTTATAGATTAAACCTAAAAAGTTTCCCATTGATTAAAAATGAAACCGTTTGATATAGCGTGACAAAGTATATTACAACATTGATCAAAATGATAACAATCACACATTCTTTAGTGAAACTACAATAGCTCTGTTTGTACAGTATGAGAATACAAGTATTCAAGAATGTATAACCGCAGTTCACAAGTTCAATATCAGTAACAAGGGTAATATGTTATTAAGCGGACGGAAGTACATGCCTAGTTGTATTTGTGAACTACATCTTAATGATAGTGATTCAACATGCATCGATCATATTGTAATATCATGTTGTTGTATCATTTTTATGGTCATATTGGCGTTTACTTTATTCCGTGTGATAAATCCAAATATTTAAAATGCGTAACTATGCCGAATACATTTTCATAGAATTATATAGCATTCATAATTACTCATTTTCCATGACATCATTTGGTCATCGTCCTCGAAAACTTTGTTCCCCATCTATATCAATGGCATGCCTGGGTGTGCCGGTGTTCGCAGACGACTGCCTACTATACCACAAGATAAAGACAACTCAAGAATGACTTGAATTTAAGAAACGGGAACAGAAGGGACTAATGAGGTTCAACTGTAGGTAGTGTTAGTCATTGCTACGGTAACAAAATTTGCGTCACCGACTATTATTAGTGCCAATTATCTGGAACCAAATATCACGAACTATTTATCCTGGAATACTCACGTTCACAAAACCACCAAGAAAGCAAATTATTCGGTTATATCTTTGTAACATGAGTCACTGCCTAACATAAGAAAAGGAACAAACATCCTCATACCAAACGCAGCACTGCTGCAGTAGTAAGGATGCTACGCAGAGACACACGATATGTACTGAAGGACCAGGAAGAGAAAAGCAACGTGTTATTCGTGTCTGTCATGCTCATTCATCTGTGCTGGGTATACTTGTGGCTCAGTAGAGCAAATGTCAGCATGCTGCACAAATCATTAACAGCATATTGTATAGTCAACTTAAAACCTTCCCAATATTAACCGGACTTATCACTCGTGGACTCATACCAATCGCACTACCTATCAACTTTAACCAATCTTACATTCTTTGTTCCCCAGATCAGACTTTTGAATTTCCTAACCCTAACGTAGGACCTTTTCGGCGCCGCTTCATTCGATGCATTCAAGCAGGCGCTGGCAAACATCTCAATCGAACTTTGAGCACCAACATTTTATACAAAATATCTGGATTTTAAAGAAATCCTTAACATATCAACAGTGAGAGCGTACTAGGAAATTATTGTACTTCACAATGATACCGATTATGTATCTCCTTTAGAATTAACGCGATCTTTAAGTGTAAAAATATCTCGCGAAATATATCTGATTTACTGTGTCCATACACATATATACTTTATTGGCAGCGAGTCATCAGTTTTTTTTATGAATCAAGCTTAACTGTCAATCATTCAATGGTATTGTCGACTAATCTTGTTACATGTAGGTCAGATCCTACAGTGAACTAACAACTCATTCAAAGATAAGGGCTATCCTGCTGTGACCATGAAGTAAGGCCGACGCCAAGCTTGACCCCTCGTGGCACCGTAGTGTGACCGCCGCCCTAAATATGCTAATTTTTATTTCAACTTTATTTTAATACGAGGTTTTAGGCAGCACTTTTATATACCAGACCATACTATAATGGGATTTAAACCAACTGATTTAGAGGATCTGTCAAATGGCTTATAATGATACATTTTATAGTGGGGAATGAACGTATCTATGCCATTCTCGGAAACGTCAAGTTTGCCAAATCTAAATTTTAAAAGTGCATATAAAGCTTGATGTTTTCCTGATTATATAACATAATTTCAATTCATAGCAAAGAGTATTTTTAATTTATAATGTACTTTAAATTGGGTCTAAGATGAAGAGATTTTAGATCGTCTTCAAGTGTTGGCACTTAAGATACGTAGTGATCAACGACTAATTGATGTTATAGAAAGGGTACAGTAATGTTTTATAACTAGCACCGTGTGCTACTTGTACGTGTAAAGCGTTGCATTACAACTTTACAGGCTATCCTTTTTCAACTACATATGTACAAGGTTATAATTTGACATGGATTTAGTTAAAATGGGACTGGAATAATTATAAATACTGAGAAAACGACGCCCATTGAAGGTTTTGCTTTGTTTGAGCATGTTGATAGGTTAAGAAATGGTATCTTTGTATCAGAATGGAACACGAAGAAACAGAAAATTGTTCTTCATCGGTGGCAACATTTCATCATTACCTTCATGTAAAGTGTTATCAGCGCTGAGCCAGCACCCGAGTAGGTAAACTACACACAGTGGCGGCCACTGTAGAAACACAACTATGTTGAACACTGTTTAAATTTGATTTGTCATTGACATCGGGTTTTACTTACCTTTTTTGTCAACTCTTAAAGCGATGATCGCCAGTGGGGTCGGTGAGGCTGCCTCCAGGAGCGAAGGTAAATGCTAATGTAGTGACCTCCCCTGATAACGTTACCGGTGTGTTTGACAAATCATTTGCTGGAAACATGCTAACTAGGGTATTTGGTTTCTAAATGGAGTCATTTCTCTTATCTACGAAAAAAAATAAGCTTTTAAGTGAACAAACCTTATACGTGTACGACCTGAATGTGTATACCTTTTATACATGTTTTACATGATCGTAACAAGACGTGGATAACGTTATTAATTTAGATCCTGTGAAATCCAGCTCTTGAGTTTCATTTCTTTCTGTAGATAATGTCATTGTAGCTTGAAAAATGAAATACACATTTTTTCTATAACGGAAAATAATAATAAAAAAAATATAAAAAGCGGTTGGCGCTGGCTAAAATACATTATATATGTCGAACAAAAACATTCATTTATTTTTCAAAATTTATTTGGAACTAATGATATTAAATAAATGACAATAATGACTTGTTTCTCGCTAAAGTGCGACGGTTATCAAGTATTTCTGAATTCCACTGAAGTCGACTTTCAACCGCATTGTATCAAATTTCCAATACACGTGGCCCCGAGGTTTGGGGGTTAGATGTACCTTGTGACCCCGAGGGGTAGGGGTTAGGTGTACGTTGTGACTGTACTATAAAGATACAGGTAGGCAGTGTTCTGATAATGTCATGGAAGTGATGTTGTACCCGAAAGTAATGCGTTGGTTCTGTTAGGTGGCCTCAATATTAATATCGAGACTCATACTCAGTGCATTCAAAACAAACTGGTTTTACAATTAAGTTATACTTCTAATGCATGCTGGTTAACATTTGAGACGAAAGGAAAATATATAAATAGATCCAAATGATCACCAAAACAAACGTTTTCAATAAAAATATTTCCCGTTTGATTTAATTTTAACAAACAGGGGATGCAAATGTAATGTGATGTTCCCTGTTAAGATTATTGTCAGATTATTACAATGTTGAACCAACAATACGACCCCAGTTCCAGCGTCCCTATATCTTGTTTCGCTTCAACAATGAAGAAAGGAAACCTGCCACCAATACAAACTATAGGATCCAGATGATTCCTATTGATGCGTGGACTGATGTGTACTTTCCTCGTTTATTCAGAGTGCCATTGTTTCCCAGTCTATATTTTGAACAGGTTGAACGAGTGATGGGCAGTATCGTGACGTCGATGTATACTTTGTCATCTGATATTAATTCTTCTCGTTCTTTCTTTTCGAATCAAATGCATACCGCTAAATAGCATGTTGCACAGCACAACCTATAACTGGTATCTTTATACTTGTCATTGTCCTAATGTCTGTCCCAGTAATACCTTCTATGTGAATACCTGTCTATGTGAATACCTGGATCACCTAGCAAACGATTAAAACATGCGCTTTTTGCTTGATAATTATTCTTTCTATAGAAGTGCGGATGTTGGATTTGTGAGAATCTATTAAAGCAAAGGGCTATTGCTTGTAAACAGTTTTAGGCCTTTAATTCAGAGCTGAGTTTAAGTAAACGCTTGCATTTATGTATTTTTCAAATATAACTTTATTTTTTTATTTAAATATCACACCAATAAAGTCAATATCTCCACAAGTAGGTGAACTTAAATTTTAAACAGATAAGAATCAGTGACATGATTTTACAAGAATCCATTTTGGTGATCTATATTCAGATGCTACACGTTGCAATTTGATTACGAACACATTATAAATGAGGTGATTAAGATTAAGTTCATTCATGTAGATAATTCGAAATCGTTTTGCATACTGTATATGTTGTTTGTTTTCGGGCCTTTTTGTTTATTTCTTTTGGGGCGTTAAAAGTCGTAAAAACAGCCGAGGTCATGTATACGTAAGATGGATGCCTAGGGTGACACTGTCAAAAAGATAGAGTAGGGAAGAGAAAAACAAAAAGTATGTATCCAAAGTATTATCAGTGGGGCAGCAGGTCAATTTTGGTTTCTATAATGTTTGCTAAGCAGAAGACAAGGAAGGGGTCTCCTGCGATACCATGCAGTACGGCACAGCAAACTTGTTCTTTTCCTGAACATCGAGGTATTGCTAACAGCTCCCAATTTCCGGTCTTACAATGTACGACGATTCGTGCTGAAAGAGTTATAGAGTAACGAAAAGTTATCAAGTATTGCGATGGTTTGAGAAAGTAGGAGTGTGTCGAATTGGATCTCTTAAATTCCCACAAACGAAAGTCATCGATTTTGTAGGGACTCGCACCGGTTTTACTCGTCACTTACAATTAAACAGGGCAATCTTTTACAACAAACCTGCAGGGCATCAGCCTGTTCGTATAGCATTTGTGTCGCCCATATTATGGAAAGTCTTACGTTTGCCTCTGTGTGAAATATCCCTGTTCAGTGAGCGTCACACATTGATAATGAGAGGTTACCGGACGGTAATGATTACCTGTGAATGCCTTTCACATTAACTTAAATGTTTTTAATTTGGTTTTAATGTCTGTTTGATCGTTTCCCTTCTCCCCATCGAAACCATGATAAACCGGTTTTGCGTACTTACGGCGTGTCCACAACAATGACGCGCAGATAATCATCGCCATTGGTATTGTGTAACAATGTTACCACATCAGAGAGCCCGAGGTTCCAGTGTTTAGTATGCAATGTAGGTTTTGTGTAAGCTGAGATAGTTTCGTGTGAATTCATAATAATCAAGGCCACGTTCTATTTGGTGTATATATTCAAACTTTCCTGTCTACCTTGTTGATAGAAACATTAGTAGTTAAAATAGTTAACGTTTTGAATTTAAATTTAAAACAGACTGAATTTGTGGTTCATGTAAAAACAAACAAAAAATAAAAAATATAATCGACCGCCATGAAGATATCTTAGATGCTGCTTACTGTGAAGCATAATTAGTATTGAATGCGTCTAATCCTTCAACTAAAACATCAAACATGGCCCAACGAAAAAAATGTTGGTCAATGGTTGCTGCCAAAAGGGATACCAGTATGTGAAAACAGGAAAAAATCGAATAATAAATTTATTTTTAATCATTTGACGTCAAACACGAGTTTTTATTTATCAAATCCGTGTCTTTGTATTATGATCAGCACGTGATGCTGTTATGACTGAACGAAAGTTTGTTGTTTGCCTTGTTTACCACCATAAATGTTAAAAAAGAATTCCCGTCATTGTATTTAGGAAAGCTCTATCTTATCTTCCCAGGCGGCTTCATTAGGTTCATAAACATTTTTAAACACAGTTCTTAACCAATGGGTGGAACATCCATTTTTGCAGGAACAAGATTGTGTTTTCTTTCATTACCGTTCCAAAAGCAGATTAACAGCGGAAATCATACAGGGAGTTCTATCAAAGTTATAATTTGACACCAGGATATGAGCCCCCGACTACTCTTACAGTATTACAAGAAGGTCCTTGTCGGTTTTTTTAATGAAAATAGTTATGGTTCTTGTGTTATACTATTCATTGCATCATTTGAGTTGGTAAATGTATTTGGAGACGATACAAAGGGAACCCAGTATTACACTGTAAAGCAGCCAGACTATATGACGTACGTTATTTATCGGTGACCTAAATTACAGGGCACAGGAAAGAACGATTCTAAAGTGGTCTCCCACCAGTTGCCTTATGTAATCTAGACGTCAAATAAAGCAGATAAATATTTTGTCCCCAAACTTGCAAATGTGGAATTCTTTTCACAGGATACACATTTCATTTTCCAAAAAAACTTGAATCTATATGATATAATTCATACAAGGCTATGGCAGGTATAACGATGTAAAATGATTCACAGCGCTAGTATACAATGTTTCATCTCCATAGTGAAGAAAAGGTCACCTGGTACCATCAGGTACCATTGTGGTTAGGTTATCAATCACAGAGCAGATGTTACCTTCATCTCAGGTATACTACAGGTATATACATACACTTGCATTATTTTTACCTTAAGAACCACTGACGAGTTACCGATACTCCTTTGATTTTTCAACATTTATACAATTAAGATTGTTACGCACCTTCTGTTTTAACCGGAGTTTAGACCTATTTGGAATTTCCCTTTTTTGGCCCCTTTTGGTTATTTTGTTAAAAAAATCTTGTTAAATACAGAATTCGTCATTCAGAATTAACCCCAAAAATTTAAATATCTGCTATTTTGTAATAATTACAACTGTTAAAAAATAATAACGATGATGCAATACAACATGTATACTGGTAAAAGACATGTTCTAAAACATGGAAATGTTTATCTTATGATAAAGTAAAGTTCATGCTATTAAATATTTGTTTAAAAGTAACTGCTTATGGTTTTTGACGTAAATCTCTGGAACTAATGATATTCATATAATTGCCTTGGTGTAAGAATATTATTTGTAACAGTTTATTTTTGTTCTAAAATCTTTTGATGCTTCGTTCTTTCTGTAAATGCATGTCGCAAAAAAAGAATATATGTTTTACAAAAAGGTAGTAATAACATGATTTTCTTACGGAAAACCGAGAAAATACTTTATACCGTTACGTCAAAATGTCTATCATTGTAAATACAAACATAGAACCAGATTGTCTCTTATATGAACATATTTAAACAAAAAAAACCCCATCATATCGTTTGTGAATAAAAACGAAAATGTTGGGGTAAAGTTATTCAACCACTGTTGAAGATTTGATATAGATATTTATGATCTTTGCATTGTAGAAGTCTATTTGATATGATATCATTTGACCTTTTTATACATTAACATAATAAAAACATTTCATTGGAATTACCATATTAATTGAGAGATGACTTTCTTCCCATTTTTACGAATCCCTTTAGCACCTACTAAATGTAATAAAGATATTGTAGGTGTTTGACTTTTTTTCTTCAAAAGGAGGAATTATCAATTATTTCATTAGCCTGGAACCGTATTTGAACTGTTAAGTCATAACGTGTGATCACAATATAACATGTGTTCGTTAGGTATGTCGGGGTATGTACAGATTTGCTTGCTATGTCAAAAAACATTTTTACCGGTACAATTGCTGCAAGAAGCCTTTTTAAGTCTGATCCATCTGTCTTTGTTTCTGGATTTCCATGGGGATAACGACGTCCGTCTTTTAATGATTACATCGCGGTGTTCTGTCTTCAGTACTTCAATAACCACTCTATCATATGTATTTTTTTGTATTTATAGAAATCGTGAAAACAAATCAAGTGGTTGCCTTAAGGAGAGTACACCATTAGTTATTATATAAACATTTGCAGTACATGCCTACAGAGCTATTTAAGTGTTAGTATTTATAGAGATGACGACACGAGCATCTGTTTTATAGTTAAATGCATTTATATGATTGTAAGGTAAACAAATAATGGAAGAACATTGAAAACTTAAACAACAATAAAAAACAAAGATTTATTCAACCAAACGCCTAGGAAACATTGTTGTGTACACCACACCGTGTCGTCACCATCGAAACAGGACAACCATTCGGCGCCTACGATAAGACAAAGGAGGTTAACCCTTTCACCACTCTAGACCAAAATGGATTCATCCATATCAATGCATGGTAGAGTCTACTAAAGTTATATAGGGGTGAAAGGGTTGAAAAGAACAGATCGAAATAAACTGCCGAGAGACGATATTGAGGTAATATAGCTCTCAGATGTCAGTGATTTTGAATAAATACTGCACGAATATAACTATATAAGTTTGTATAAAAATGCCATGTGTGGCATGGTGTTAATGCGTGTGGTTTTAACCAATAAGTTTCTTACAGCTCAACTGTAAAATATTTTCATCGGTTGATACCCTAACCTTTAATTATATACTAGACTCCGGGCGTTTGAAAGGCTTCCAATACCACAACTAAAATCTTTCAAACGACTTAGCATAAAGGATTATAAAATGGTTTACGGTAGTCGAATTAGTAAGGTAAATATATCACTTTGATTTAAAACAACGTCAAATATTTACTAAAGGGTCGAATCAAAATACTCTATTCATATAACTAGAGTGGAACAGATCCGTTACGTCATGTCCTCAACCACACAATCAGTGGCCTGCCCGCCTGTATTGACATAACCAATCCTTTTGATTGGAGTAGGGTCCAAATATATATATGACTGATCCGAATAGCAGCAGTACAGATCAAACCCGACGGTGCTGACTTAACCAATCTCCCGACCCAACACGCGATCGTCAGATCCGGTATTACATGTTGCTTTCTCTTTGATGTGTAACATATTCATGTCATGTTCACTTAGCGTCCATTGAAAATTTGTATTGGTTCAACACCAGTACATATTACAAGGTGTACAGACAAAGGAGGTTATAACTATCAAGGATCGATTTTCTTAGGTTTAGTTTCCTAATATTAAGGTTCCCCCGAATGATAATTGTTTATCATGGTTATCTTACTTGTAACTTTCGTCTTTAAAGTTCAATTAAAAAGCAGGGACTTGATAAATTAATCAACAATTCGCAACTTTTTTAACCATTTTTCTCCCGAAGCGTTTTTATTATGTCCAAAACCCTTTTCTTCAGTTCATCACAGGAAAGATAGCAGTGGATCAGGATGTCACAAACAATACATTAAATAATCACGACCTCCAAATGTTACAAAAAAAAGAAAGTGCCATTTGCACAGGACGCGCGTGCAAAGATGTGTTTGTTTAATATATGAATAAAATCGGTACCTTGTTATCCGGCAGTAGCACATTTTTCGTTCATTCAATTTCTCAAGTATAAGCACAAGTACAATAGTTATGGTAGTAGTTAAGAGCCCTACGTATTCTGGCCACGTTTTCCTGACGAAACCTATTGCTTTGGCGCTGTTCTCGCTTTGTGACTAGGAGTTTGGTGTCACGTCTACAGTAACCGTGTTATTAGTTAAACACATGCGTATGCTAGGGAGTAGCTGACTTTCATCACACTTTTACCATATTTATGATAGACATGTTCTGATTTAACAATTAATGTAAGTGTTGAATGATATAGAGATGTATTATATTCATTTGTAACCAGTACTCAGGATATTTCTCTACAATTTGCTTCTTTTTATATTCAGCTAGAAATATAATTTATTTTTCTGAAAACGACATATGTGGCCTGTTGATGTCTTATTATTATCTGTCGTTCCTCTAATGTAACGCTATAAAAGATACTAAACTATCCATCAGCATTTACTGCGATATTGAATCAAGATGACATCGCAGAATATGCATTACAAAGCGTGTAGAATGCACATCTCTTTAGTCCGTGGATTGATAAACACGATATCTCCTAATGTAAACACGGTGTATTGTCCGAGCGGAACTGATAGCAGATTCATAGGGAATATTTACTTTTGTCATTTTGGTATCAGTTTTAAATCTACAGGAAAAGATGTCTAGACGAATGTTGATTTAAAATACCTTTTAGCAAACGAAAAATACCGTTAGGCAATAGCGTTAGAAACAACGCTAATCATGTCATCGGGGTCACAGATAACTGTTACACAAACATGTGGTCTGTTTGCTCCTCTTTAGGTTATGCTGTATGAATAAATTTCTTTGCCGATAAGCAAATATACTTCAGAATTTTTAAATGAAAATTTTAATTTTAAAAAAAATATGCTGGCATTAAAACCTTACTTGTGATAATGTACAAGTAAATTCACATACCAAATTTCGAAGCTTTTTACGTACTGGACCAGTAGAACAGAAATTTAAATTAGTACTTAAGAATTTCACTTTCAACATAAATAACTTACTCGCACGGATTTTCTGCATTAAGTATAAAACTAAACCAGTTAATTGGTTTCTATACTGTTACATATATGATATTTTAATGAATGCATACCTCGGACAGCAGTAAGTTACCTCTACAGGAAGTCACACAGAGACATCAAGAACAGATAGCAAGGTGTGCACATTTTTAGGATGATTGAAAGGCATGATGCACGTTAATTTCAACAGAACAGTCACGCTTATGCTATCTTAACTCATGCTTCTTCAGTCACGTAAATTCTGCCCAAAACATACATGTGACATTCGTTTACCTATTTAGTCAAGGTAAATTGTCATTTAAGCAATAAACTGCATAGATGTGGCAGACCAACTGGTATAACTGCCACATGTGTCACAGACAAACTGAATG